>PXOD01000247.1:0-68939 GCA_003012165.1 Paramyrothecium roridum
ATTTTCATTCTTTGGTCCATCTCGGGACAATGAGTAATGATTCAGAACCCATCACTTGATACCTAGTGTGATTTCTCCATCTTACCTGCAGCACAGCGTGCCATTCGTCCCCCCTATTTTTCTTTCTTCTTCTTCTCCCGGTACCTGAAAGTCCCCATGCCGTTTTGTCTTTGCCTCTTGAAGAGGCGGGGGGTGAAACCGCATCGATGCAGACTGGTTGTAGACTTGGCGCCTCCCCTCTTCCCCCTTGCTCCCCCCCCCCCTTTCTGTTCGTTCTGGTTGGTGCTGCGCGCTGCGTCGTCTTGCATGTGCCTCCTCATTGCTTGTTACTGCTCTTTTGCCACGGTCCACGAATCTCTGCCCCTTCGCGCGCGCGCGCCCACTTTGCTTTACCTCTGGGCTGGGCACGCAACGAGGAAAGTGAAGTGAATGGGGCCAGTGGGAGAAACGCGTCAACAATAAAACCGGGGCGGCATGCATACGTGTAGAGGTTGTCATGGGCCTTTCTTTAAACTTGGCTCCCGTCTATCGCTGTTCATCTTGTTCCCACCACGCCTGACCAACTCCTTCTGCGTAAACTATTACTGGACGGTAAACGGTGCTGCCGGTGTGCAATCGTAGGAGACTGGCCCACCGTTTGCAGGTAAGGCGGATCGCCCAACGGCGGGTAACTTACGGGGCGCACCAGTGGCTAAGGTAGGGTAAGGGAGGTCGTACAGGGCCGCGGCCGCCGGGGCATCAGTCAGTACGACCCAGCGTGCACCCATTTTTGGCTTCCCTTTTCCAGCACCACGGCCGCCTAAACCAGGTTGGCCCAGGCCTAAACAGGCCAGACCGGGGCCCCTGAAGGGACTGGATCCCACTCTGCATCTTGCATTTGACTCCCCCAGCGGTCGCTCCGCCTCGCAATCAAATTTCCCACTTGGACGGGACTTGTTCGCTTTGTCCGCCGCCGCCGCATCAGCACCAACCGCCTTTATCATCACCGCCAACTCCTGCTCCTACACACGCACTCTGTTCGCGCCCGCCGTGTCAGCGCCAGGAGCGCATTCGAAACCCGTCAACATCGCCTATGCCGACCTGCGCCTCCACGACAGAAACGCTATTTTACAGTCGCCTTTCCCTGACATGCTCCCGCCTCACACCCGCTCTCTGCTGTAGCGCGCGCCACCTCAGGCGTCATGGCCGACTCGACGCTGGAGCCCGACTCTGGGTCGCCGCTGGCGCCATCGCGGCCTAGCATCGAGAAGATGCCGCTGCGCCCCGAGCCCTTCGAAAGCCTCCCCGACGAGATTATCGAGCAGTAAACCACCCTTTTCTTTGTCCTCTCTGATGCCCATCTTCCCCTTCCCCGCCAAGGGACCAATGCTGAGAACCGCAGGATACTTCGTGCCACCGATCCCGACGGCTTCGCATCGCTCGTGTTGCTGAACCGCAAGTGGAGGGCTGTTTCCCAGCAAGCTCACATATACCACCACCACCTCGCCCAATGCCCGTCTTACGCCGCCGGCCATTCGACGCCGCCTTCCACCGATGACGTGAACTTACCGCTGCTGCGGCGCCTCTTCGCCCGTGAGGTGAAGCGCAACCTCTTCGAAGCTTACCTGCGCCCCTCTGAAACAATCATCAAGCTGGTGTCCACGTCGATTAGTTCCTCTTCCTGCCCAGGCGGCGAGGGCATGCAGTTCAGTCCATCTCCGCTCGGCCACCACATACTGGCCTACAATTCGGCCAGGATATACGTGATTGACGTTCGGGGTCCTAGCTTCGAGGTGGCGAGGGAGTTCAAGATTCTGCGGCGTCCAGTCTCGGCCTGTATCAAGGACGACAGGAGTCTTCTCGCAGTTTTGTCCACGGAGATGCAAGTTGACTTATACGATCTGAAATCTTCTCCTCCCCAGCGGACAAGCTCTATCATTCTTGACAACAGCCCTCGGACCATTTCCCTCTCACCTTGTGGCTCGGTCCTCGCAGCCGCTTATGAGGGCGGCATTGAGGTATCATCACTCAAGACTGGCGCTCTTTCAACTGATCGGAGAGCAGTGAAGTGCGACGGTGTCGATAACTTGACCTTCTCATTCGATGGCACGCAGCTGCTAGGCACGACCATTCACTCTTCTCCCCCAAGCACAGTCATCATTACTGCGCCATACTACGATCCTGGTAGCCAGCTACTTGATGACAACATCTCGGCCATGTGGACGAACTCAATTCTCTTCCCCAATACGAGCCGAGATTGCAGTCATGCCGTCCTTTTGCAGGACGGTAACCAGGAGGAGGCAGCTTGGACGTTCACCTATGACCGAAGCTTTGAGACATTCCGCGCCGTTCGCATCGATGACCTGCGGAATGGAACCACTTACTTTACCGGACCCACGCCCCAGGAAACTTCCCAGACGAAATTGCTCCCGTGCACGCCGTCCGCAGCCACCCACCGAGGTGAAGTGGTGTCGGCTGGTTTTCAGGGCAAGGAGATTTGGATTTATGGCATTCCCGAGGATCTTGATGCCGTTGCAGAGACTGCGTCCTCCCATAATGACAGCGGTTCAGCTTCTTCTAGTCTCGGCAGACGCAACAGTGCACAAGGAAATGCTGCTTCACGGCACACTCCACCTAGGGCGCAAGGTACTGCCAACAGCAACTTGGTCCCCCAATGGCAACTTCTCTGCGACAAACACAGAAACACCTTTGTTGCTGGTCGCAAGATATCAGAGCTGTCTGGCCTGAGCAATGTGAAGTGGGTATCAAGCTTTGGAAGCTCGTCGTTTCAGGAGCGCCTTGTGGCTGGGGCTCGTGGAGTCTGTGGTCCTAGGCTTGTCACTGATGAAGAAGACATCAATTTTGTTGATGGTGGCCGTCTCATACTTCTTGACTTTGACTACGGACTCTCCAATGGCAAAAAGTCCGAAATCACCATCGAAGTCGGAACAGAGGCTGCCGAAGTGCTGGAGGAGGAGCAGCGTGATATGGAGACGGAAGTGGCCATTGTGCGCCGGAGGACAGTTATGCAGAGGCGAAATAGCCGTGTCTCCCTCTTGCGAACAGCCACGACTGGTGCTTCGCGGGCGAGCGTGGTGCCTCCAGTTCCACCACTGCCACAGTCCGAACCTACGGATGATGATGACGACCCCCTAGTTCCTCGAGCGGTTGGCCGGAATGTCATTGAAAGGCCCGCGCCCGTCAGCCCGTCCAACGATGATGTGGAAACTGCCTCATTCGAAGAGCAGGAGGCATTAGATCTCCCCTACGCCAACGCCAGCCCGCGATCAGGAACAACTCTCCGTCGTGCAGCTACAGCAGTAGCTGTCAATAGGAGATACAACCCCACGACTGCTGACGGTCGACCGATAGAATACCGTCGAGCAGATGGCAGACGGGAGCACCCCCACGAAAGTGATGCTGATAATTGGGTCCCTCCCCCACCCCCTTACCAGAAGGAAGACCCTGGTGACTTGCCAGCATTCTTACGTGCCGAAGCTGTACCGCCTATGCCACCACTGCCAGCAATTCCACCGATGCCCTCTACATTTGAAGGGCTTGCATCCAAAGCTCGCCCAGAAACAGTTGCCTGGGGAGGATCCCCTCCACTGCACGAAAGACGTCGGAGCACTGACTCGTTCCCCCAACGTCCATCTCATCAAAGAACAGCCAGTGACTCGACGACCTTCAGCCGAAGACGGATCATTGACACGCCACGACCCATGTCTACGCCATCCATCCAAGCAGATGTCGAGAACCTCTACGACGTTTCTCCACCCGACTCGCCCCGACAAAGTGCTCGTCCAACAAATGGCTCGGAACCTTCGCCTCAGCTCGAACATAGGTCGTCATCAGCTGCTGCCGTATCTCGCGCTACTACACCCGGCAACGATACAGCTGAGCAAGCACAGGCTCAGGAGGAAGCCCCGCCAATGCCCAGCCCAGCTTCAGTCAGGCCAGTTGAGCCTGTGGCGATCACGGGCCCCGAGCGGACAGCTCCGGAGCCTCCCGCATTAGGTCTACAGATCCCTTCTGCACTCCCCCCAAATTTGGAAGAGCACTCTGCAAACACTCCCAGGGCGAGACGCCTGTCCAACTCGTCCACTTGGCCGGCAGCTCCTAGGCCTTTCACAAGCCATACATACAGTCAATCTAGCGGTTATCCTTACTCAGCCCCGCCTTTGCAAATTCGTGGAGAGGACATGGCCGCGGCACTCCCACCTCCGCCTACTTCTAGTCAGATGGACAGTCTCAACAAGAGAATCAGTCAAGGCAACCCCAGACGCCTATCCGGAGGCATGTATCAAATCCCGCGGGTGCCTGTACCAACGGGTACCCGCAGCGCCAGCGCCCAAAACTTCTATCCGCCTGTGATCACCTCACGGCGGCCAAGCACAGCGCACGCGGAGCCAGACCAACCCCTGATTATCAGCACGCCTGGTGGCATATCCGGTGCCTTTGATCCGCCGTCGCAGCAATCATCAATGGGTCAGTCGGAAACGCCGATTCTCGCTCCCATTCCTCGACACCCTCGACCAAGCCAGGGCTCTCCCCTGCGGCCCACGGTCGAGCGTCTGGAAACAATCTACAGCACAGCCTCCTCCCAAGGACGCAGCCAACTCGTGCAGTCCCTCCCTCCTCCGCCACCAGAGCCGCATCACAGCATACTGCCATCATGGCTCAACCGTCCGCAATCGTCGTACAGTCGGACGTCCCCAAGTATCCGCCGGCGACGAAGCCGTGCGGAAAGGAGCGCGGCCAAGAACATGGAAGACGCACGGAAGAGCGGCTGGTCTTCTTCTCGGAAGAAGAACAAGAAAAAGTCGAACCTGGAGACTGCCAGCACAACAGTGTGGGCCGACGCTCCGGATGTTTCCCCGTCGAAACAGAAGAAATGCGTGGTAATGTAACGGTGGCCCCGATGTGCTGTACGCCAAAAAGTGCAACTCGACCTGGTTTTTTTTTTTTTTTTGTGTTTTGAAAGGATACCCTCGCTCTTCATTTCTTCTGGTCATCTACTTGATCTCTCCATTACAACCCAGGCATAATCAATATTGGGTCGTATAGCTACACTACACAGCGATGATTTTTTTGAGCGAGAACAGTTGAGCGTGCTATGCAAGTTGATGAAGGGAGTTGTGGACAATATCATGATAGTTTGGGGATACAATAGCATATTCAATATAATCTAGCAAGGACCAGACACTTCCAAAATACGTTGGCCGTCGGCAAGCATTGGTGCGCTTTTGCTTGCAATCTGGCTTATATCCATCGTTCATGTATCACAGCTACCCAGAAACGAATTTATCATGCGAAGCACTCAGTTAGTTCTCATCGAAGTTGTATTAACCTAAATTACTGCATTGGCCCAGACGGCCCTCCTCCCCTATGGGTATAGAACAATGATGGCAAACCGGCCTAGCTATGTTTCCTAAACGCCAAAATGGGCCTGTACTCAGGAGGCTATACCAAAGCAACTGGCTAGTATCTACAAGACAGGTAACAAAAGCAAACTCTTTAGGCTACCGTGAAGCTCCTACATCCAGTGTAAGGCCGACCACGGTAGCTCTTCTATTAGTAAAGATGGGCAGCCATTTCCAAATGCGCTGCTTGCGTCGTACGTGTGGTTCGGTATTTCTTGCGTAAACTCAAATGCGAGGCGTGGAGCCCGGCACAAAGGGCTTGCCCCTGTGCACGTCACCCAGCTCCGCCTGGTCCATCAGGTCGGTGAAGGTGGTGGCGTGGGTCAGCCTCCTATCTCTGTCCCCGCGGTTCTTACCGACCGTGCCAGGATCGGCGAAGATGTTGATGCTCTCGCTGCTGGGATCGCGCTGGACGTTGGTAGGCGGCGTGAGACAACGCGACCTGCGGTCCGACGACTTCATGGCACGGATGGGGGCAAGGCGGGCTGCGCCGACGTGGCCGGTGCGTGGGGGCCGGTCGTCCTCGCCCGGGGAGGACGTGACGGACGCGCGCGAGCCGACGGGGGAGTGCTCTGAAGGGTTGGGAGAGTCGAACGGATTGGGGATGGATATGCGAGGAATGTTGTTGTATCGGAACGCAGGCGGCGGGACACGGGCGGTGGCGCCGCCGGAGGGCCGAGATTGTCCGGCTGTGCTGCCGCTCTCGCCGGATGAACGGGAAATCGACTCCTTGCGGATGAAGTCGGTCCGGACGCAGTTTGGCTGCAAGATGGGATCGGAGATGATGCTCGCAAAAGGCACCGAGTTGCGGGCGCGGGCGTTTGCGTGGGCTTGCATCGACTTCTCGGACATGTCGGCGTGCTGCTTATTGCTGCGGCGAACGCGGATGAAAATGATGGCGGCGACAATCAGCAGAAATACACAGCCGCCCACAACACCGCCGATGATGGCAGCCGTGGTAGCTTCAGTGGGTCCGGAGCCGTTACTGGGCACAGCTGCATCAGCGGGTGCCGAGGTAACATCGGCAGGCTGTGCGCTTGTGCTCGTAGGAGCGTCCGTCTTGGTTGCGCTGGGGGCGATGCTGCTAGTTGTTGAAGGCTTCTCTTCATCCCGCGGGCTCTTCGACTGGTCTTCGTCCCGCACGCACTCTTCTCCAGCGCACGAATAGCCAAAGGGACAACAGCTATCGCCGCTGCCGCACCGCCTCAGCTCCACGTCGAAAACGGTGGTTTTGATGGGCGCGCCGAGCGACTTGGTGACATCTTGCGCCGAGGCATCGCAGATGATGGGCTTGATCTTCTTGCAGTCCTTGCCCTCGGGGCAGCAGAGGGCCGAGGTGGCACCGGCTAGGGATAGGCACCGGCTTCCTTGGGGGCAGCAGAAGTTGTCCGGGAGGCCCTGGGAGCACGAGAGCAGGCCACTGGCAGCGCATACGTCTTGACGACTGAAGATGGAAGCGGCTGGTACGGCTGCGACGGTGTGGATGGAGGCTGTCATGAGCAGCAAGAGGCTGATGGGTAAGGGCAGCCGCATGGCCATGGCGTCGAGGTTTGGTGACTGCAGATGAGACTCTGCAATCCTGAGGTTTTCTTTTGTTCTCCTGCAGGTACAGTAGTTTCTCCGAAGAGAGTTGATTTCTTTTAGTACCAGGATTCTGCAAGACTTGAGGCCACCCTGGCAACCGTCTCTGCTGAAGAAGTGTTGTGATTCGGATAAGATGGTTGCTGTTGTGATACGTCGTCGAGTGAAGTCGTGTGTGTGAGATTTCCTATGCAGGGATTCACTCGGCTGTGGGGGCGGCAGTGAACTGATATGGAACAATCCCTTCTCTTGGAGCTTCCGGTCGAGTCCAAATAGAGAACAAGGTTTTGTCGAAGCAAACAAAGGCGGCGGCCAGCGGCGTCTTTCAGAAGGGATGGAATAGAGGCGACCAAGGAGGAAGTTGATCGATTGTTCTAATGAAGGCTTTTGAGGAAGCTTTCAATGTTGAGGCCAGCGATGGCTATACCGGTACAAAGGTATAAGTTACTCTTAGTCGTCGAGGACGGTCCTTGTTTGAAACAATGGGAAGAAGGAAAAGAAAGAAAAAAGGTTGTTTTGGGGTATCGAGCACGGAAGACGTATAAGACACAAAGGAGATGAAGAGACACTAAAATGAAATGATGGTTTAGAGACGAAGGAGAGAGACACTAGCAAAGGCGGAAAAGTGAAAAAAAAAACAGGGAGGGAGGGAGGAAAATAGAGAGGCGAGAGCGAGAAGGGAGTTAAACAAGATGATGAGCAAGACTCATCGGGTCGCAAACGCCCTGTTTTCTTGTTCACGCCTCCTACCTGGATAACCCTGCCGTGTTTCCCTTTGTTCCAGGCCACTCGCCAGGCCCGAATCTCATTTCTTCTTCAACGTCCAGGACCCGCATCAAGCGGCACTTACCCTCTCGGACCCTCTCTCGTCCAAGGCCTTCTCCCCTTCGGAAGCCTCTCATCTCCCCTCCATCTCTCTTTCTGCGGCAGTGCTGTCCGCAGGCGCCCGACGCAGGCGGGGCGGGTTTTTCCCCCCCAGATGAAAGGACCGGCGCAGAGCCAGTCGTCTGGTGCTCGCAGACGTTGGGCAAGGCGCTTGGCGCAAGGGTAGGAGGGGAAGACTATGGGGCAGTGCACGTCGCGGGAGACGCCGGAGCGGAGCTCGACGACAGGCTGTGAGGCCATCGCGAGCGGGCTCGCCCGTGTAAGAGGTTCGAGCAGCCAGGCGGCGGTTGAGTGGCTCTCGTTGGTCGTCAACGCGCGCGCTCGGTTTGGTTTGGGCGGGTAGCGGCTCGGCAGACGCTGATTGGCTGAGGAGAGCTAGAAGTCTCTTGACGGGCGGTGATTGGTCGACGGCGTTCCGAACCGCCCTGTTAAGTTAGGGTTTTGGGCTAGCTGACTTATAGAGGGCTCTAGTGCCAGCCAAATCAGGTAGTTTCGTCGGCTATTGCTTGACTTGCTGCGACTGCTAATTGATTGATTAAGTTAGTCTACTTCTTAACTTACAAACAATACGGCTTCACTTGGCCATCGACATTCACTCAGCAAACCACATGCCGGACATTGACGGCCAATCGACCCCCATGCACTGTCACTCCCCAAAGTGATTCCACCGAACAGGCCCAATTCAATGTCTACCTTAGCTCTGTTTCTCCGTACAATGAATGAAGGTGCCGTGGTGCCCGTCATCAAATCCTCTCCCATCTGTCGTCACCGCCCAACTGCCACAAAAAAAGTGTAACACCTCATTGGTGTGAGCCTCGCACCGTACTGGACTAGTGGTAGCCCTGCCGTCGGAACCCTTTCCCTCGGTTGACAAGTCTCATACGTCCCAGAAGGGGAAGAGGGAGGGGAAGAGGGTCCGCAGAGAGAGGAAGCTGAAGATGAAGAAGAAAGAAGAGAGGGCATGCATGGATGCGGACTCGATCCCGTCCACAAGCAGCCCCCAACCCTAAAATCAAGACAAAAACGAAGGCTTCCACGATAATGTGCCGTCCCCTCACCGACACATCGCAACACAAGGCCGCGTGACCAGCAGGATCCCGAATCCTGCGCTCTGGAGAGCTCCTCGTAATCAGCTCCGGGACGGCGCACCCATGCATGCGATCGACTCCAACTCCAAGAAATTCCCCCATCCGTTAACGGGATCAGCCCGTGCCCGTGCCACCTTGATCTTTTGGTCAGAGCTTTTTTTCGAACCCGCTCGCCTGCCCGCCTCGCCTCAACCAACCAGGTCCCCCTGGTCGTCGCCGCTGTCGCTGCTACCTTGGTCCAATCATGTGCAACCAGAAATCCCCTGCCTTGCCTGCCGTCCCCCCCTGTTGATTCTACCCTGGCCTCGCCTTACGTTTGTTTGTCCAAGAGAGAGAGAGAGATATCGGCGAAACAGAGCAGACCGCCCCCAGTTACCCGTGTCTGCTCCTCTCTTCCTCCCCTCCCCTTCCCCCACCGCCGATTTCTTCAATGAGCAGCTAACGCCGCCCTCGCCTCTACCCGGCCCTAATGAGTGACAGGCCGTGCCTTTACTTGCCGGGCGAAAATGTCAACACCCCGGCTCGTGCACATCATCATTTGAGTCACAGCTCACCGTTGCTTGGAAAAAAGCTTGGCTGTCAAACACGTATCACCAAAAGGGAGAAAACGAGAGAAGAAGAAAAAGTCAAAGTGGAACTCGGCCCCCCCCCCCCCCTTTAGGAGCTTGCTGTCACGTAAACTACACTATACACATGGGGCATCAGTAAGGACAAGGCTTCACATCCGTCTCCATTCAATGCCGTACGAATGGCAGCGTAGCATCTGGCTGCTTTGGGATCCGCCGCCTCCTTTTCAGCTCTTCTCCTCGTCTGTTTGGGCAGCAATCAAGGATTCAATGTACTGCGCCTCCCCCAAACTGTCAGCCTTGGCCTCGTCTTGTGGCGATTTTTGGCAAGAGTTGGTGATTCCTTTCGCGTAGTTGACCCTCGTTCCCTGACACCTGACATTGTGCATCGCTCGCTCGCTCGCTCGCTGTTCCCGTTTTGCCGAGTCGTCAGCACTTTGTACAAGGGGGGGGGGGGGGTGGCTACCGCCGAAAGATAAACACGAGGAGTCGCCGGGGGCCACAGATGGGCATCACAGTCCACCGAGCACTGTTTCTGAGCCGGGCACCACACACATGGAATCGATGTGACACGACATTGCTTTCACCCGGAAGCAATTTTTTTTATCCATGTCAAGCTATGGGCCTGCTCCTCTCCTAGACCTCCGAGTTAACTAGCCGATGTGATGGTAGCCGGGGTGCCAATGCACGATGTAATTATGTGGCTTCGCTGCTACGCTATAGAGAAATTGCTTTGTGATGGATGCGGAAAAGTCACGATGCTACATTCCAGGTCAGTTTTGGCCCCGGAACCGGTCCTTCTATCCGTTTTCCCTACATGTCTCGTCTCGCCTTATATTGGACACTACCACCAGTATTCACGAGAAGAGGCTTGCGTGTTCATGTAAGAGGGTATATTGAATTTTGTAGCTCTCTGAGAGAGTCGGTAACCTGTACTCTAGACAGGACCCCAGTTCCTTGGATCGAAGTGAAGATGGTATCTAGGGAGCTAGCCCTTCGTAGCTCCCGGAGCCCTCACAGTCCATATGCTGATGCTGTTTCCCTACCCGTGCCGCGACCCCGATGCCCCGTAAACCAAGACCATTGCGCCAGTAACCTCCAGAGCCAGTCCAAGCGACTAAGAGAGCGTGTAGCCGTAAGAAGCGCCAGGTCAGGCCCATGCCGTGCATCCACCCCCGCCAATTCATCATAAGAGATCCTTCCTTTCCAGCGCCCGTCTGTCAAGTGTTCAAGTGTGTGTGTCGTTCAAGAATTTCGTATCTCTGTAGCCCCAGTCCACTCCGAATTGTGCCTTGCGGCATCCTCTAGAACCCCAAGCCAGTAGGTATCATGTATGACATAAAAAATTACTTACAAATTAGACATAAGAAAGACATAAGAAAATTAGTAAGAGAAAAGAGAGAGAGAGAGGGAGAAGAAAAAAAGAGGGTGATGCCAGCGAGGGACGAGAGCGCATTCGAGGAGATCCTAGTCTACCAGAACGAGCTCGTTCCTCTTCAAAAGGCCAGCTGATGAAGGTACAAGTAGAGTTTTGTTCAGCGTTGTGGAACCTCCATTAAATGAGCAGGTAGTCCCATCCCTTGAGCTGCATCACCTGTCTCCAGTGGACAAACTGGTATGCATCCGAAGCTGAGGAGCCAGGGCTGCCGGCGTTCGAGAAGTTGTCGTTTTGCATCCAGATTTCGCGGAGAAGCATGACGATGCGGCCGAAAGAGCCGCACTCAGACTGCTCGCCAAGTTGGGCAACTCGGTCCTCGAAGAAGGTACGGAAGCTACTGCCCGGAAGGCTGAAAGATCCGCCAATGAGGTAGACCCAGACAAGGCTGCGATCAAAACCCTTGATGCCCGAGGGAATAAACTGAAGCACATTGGTCAGCTTCTCCACGAGCGCCATGGGCGAAGGCTGGTCGGGGCTGAAGCCAGGCACCAAGCTGCAGAGATGGATGCGCGCTGCGAGGCGGAAAGCCATTGTAATGTTCTTGGACAGCTGCTTTGGCGAAAGGCTGCCGTTGGCGTTGAATGGCATCTTGGGGCCAGCTTCGTTGGCCTCAGTCAGGCTGATCTGCTCGCCGAGAGCCGAGACGTGCTGGCAGAGGGTGAAATCGTCCATGCCATTGCCCTTAAGAGCCTCAAGGCATGCAATCTCAGAAATGAGGTACATGACACGGTCGTCACAGCCCATCAACTCTCGAAGTCCAAGGTTGGGGTTGACTTGAGAGAGGTGCTTTTCCCTGTAGGTGTGGGCAAAGGTGGGTGATTGTCCTTGCATGGTAGCGCCAAGGATATCAATCCATGCAGTCAGTGTCATGTTGAAAGGAGCAGGGGCCATTTGACTGGCAGGGTCGAGGACGAGGCGAGGAAGGTCAAGCTTCTGGACCAAGTTGATCGCTGCCTGAAAGTGTTGGTGCCAGGCAATGTCGAGCAAACCATCATCCGAGCGACCAACGACGCACTGGAAGAAGATGAGGCCGAGGGTAGCCTCGAGGATCTGGTGGTGGTTCTCATCTCGCTTCAAAGCGTCGCATAGTGAGTAAATGGTCGCGTATCGATGGCGCATGATGTCGTGGTCAATGTCCTCGCTTGCCATGTTTGTGCTAGACTTCAAATGCTGAGCCGCAATGCTGAGGCAGCAGTGGAGGTAGATGCTGTTGGATTGGAGAGCAGGAAGGATCAGATCAGAGCCAACAGAGCCGTGTTGATTTGACTCAAGGATAGGGAAGATGATTGGCAGGACAAACTGGATGAAGTGATCTAGTAGTCGCTGGTCGTTCTCCTCGAGCTCAATTTTGATTTGCCTCGACTCGTGAGAGTTGCCGTGAGCAAAGTCGAAGAAGTTGAGGTTGAGGGTCTCTTCTGCGAGCGACTCCTTGCGCTCCTGGTGGACGTGGTCGGTCCATTCAGCGTTGAGAGGACCAGAGGGCAGGACGGTGCCAGGAGGTGGAGGAGTATGGTAGGTGCTGAAGGTAGAGATGTGCGACTCCTTGAGCGTCGGCACATCATCAACAAACATTTGTCGCTCAGTCTTGACGTCAATCTCATAAGGCGAGTAGGCGCCGAAGATGAAGTCGGGGTGGATCTGGGAGTTGTAGGCACTATACTCGGCGCCACTCGGGGGGCTGTTGAAGTTGAAGGCGGTGGAGAAGTGGGAATCGATGGAAGCAGAGCGCGTGCGGTCAAGGGGGTCGGTGAAGGTGGCAGATGTTGGCAGAGAGTGCGACAGGCCAGGAGGCGAGCTGACCGTGGTCTGAATGGTGTGTGTTGACTTCTCTGAGAGCTTCTTGCGCTTGATAATCATCTTTATGTCGTCCTTGTGCTTCCTGCGAGCTTCATTGTTGCTCCACCACATTGGTCGCTTGTACTCGCACTGCAGACCAAGATGCTTGCAAGCTGTGCACATGGGCGAGCCCTCGTCGCACTTCTTGCGTCGTAGTCTGCAAGTGTAGCATCCTGTGTACAGACGAGACGTGTTAGTCAAAGGTGTTTGGCCAAGTGATGGGGGCGGAGGCGCGACTAGACTGAGAGCCATGCGGCCCTGGGTGTAAGTGAAGATACGCGGGAGAGACGAACCTGTTCTTGACCGGCGATGCATCTGTGTCTTTGCCTTGGAGCCATTGCTGGCCTTGGAGACCGGCTTGGTCTTCGTGCACTGCGTGACGGCCATCTTTGCAGCGTTTCCGGGAGCTCGTACCGAGCCTTTGCGATGATCGGGGGATGGGGTTGACATTTGTAGCTGCGATGCTGAGCCGAAGGTACCTGCGTACACCGTCGACAAGGGGGAGGGGTGGTGTAAGTCGAGGAGGTGTGGCACTGTGTGGGGTCGATTGATTGGACACTGTGTCGCTGAGTCGGAGGGGAAAGGCGGACAAGAAGAGTCTCGTTCGCCTGGGGTCCGAATCGGGGCAGAGGGGCTGGCTGGCTGGAGAGGCAGTGCCAGGGATTGTTGGTGTAAAGGCAAAAGGCGATTGGAGATGATGGGATATTAGATTAATTAGTCGTCGCCGTGATTGTCGACGCCTTGGCCAGCCGGTTGTATCAAACAAACTCGGGATTGGTGAGGGGCGATTTTCCAGAAATCGTGTAATTAGTTGTAGAAGGGGGCGGAAGATATCCAAAGCAAGCCCAGCTTGTCCTTCACAGAAGGGGATATGTGAGGTGGAGGATGGGAGGGGAGAGGAGGGTCGGGGGAAAAGAGGACTAAAGGGAGGTAAAAGCCTTGAACGACACTGAAGACTTGAGAAAGAAAGAGGGCAAAATTCGAGCGCGGTTCTCAAAGCCTTATATCATGGCCGCTCTCACAACGGCCCAGTTTCTGGCCATCAAAGCCCACCATCCATGACGAGGCCCGGTATGCTGTGTGTTGCTATTTCTGACCTGCGCATGCAACTATTGAGTGCCATTGCACGAGAGACAGGATTGCATGGGCGACTGCGCTTAGGTAGGCCAATGAGAGTCATTTGTCCGAATTTGGCCAGCCACCTTCACTGGCAACCCGGGAATAGATGTGCAGAAGTCCTAGCCCTCCAAGACTGGGGGGTGAGGGGCCCGTTCCCAAGTGGGAAGAGTCATGCACAGTTGGTAGGTTCTGGCCCGGAATGTGTGGCACCCTCACGCATCTGTCTGTAGAGCTTCTGCCGGCTGGATCGACCAGAGAGGCCAAGGGTCCTAGAGCTTGCATTTCAGAGCTAAATGATCCAGCAGGAGAGAGCTGTCATTATTGGCGTTCAACAGATTGCTTCAACTGGGAAGAAACCACATCAAGAGTCATATCCGTTACTTGGAGAAAGCCTGCTGCTAGTATTAGATTCGTATCTGATACTTCATGCACTTACAATGTAATATGCCCTCATCTATGGTTCTGCAAGTGATCTGTGCCTTCAAAGGTAAGCAGCGGCCCGGCCTGCGGCCTTTCAAGGTAATGGTAGTGCAGCTGCATCCCCATAGCAAAGAGGGGAAGCGAAGCTTATCCACCGTGTAGAGCGCAGAGTAACTCAAGGACCAGGATGTGCACGGGATGAAAATGGGGTGACAGGGAATGTCGGGTGGCAGGCCGCATCCAAAATGGATCAATATTGGAATGGCTTGCCGGGGTGCCAGCAGGCCAACGGATGGACCCCAAGGTGCAGTCAAGTCCGAGTCGGGAATCAAATGCCTCAACAAACGCCCAGCCCTGAGTGCGCAAGGTCTCTCTGCTTGCCTTCCTGCAGGGCTGAGGCCTGGGGTTCGTAAAAAGGTAAGCCCTGACCAACACTGCCAAGATCGATCACCTCGCTCCGGATTAGGTTCATGTCTATGAAGATCAATACACCGGCAATGCCAGAGGGACATGACAGGGCTACCATGGATGATCGACCACGGCTGGGTGATACGGCAATGCATTGGCTGAATGAACGGCCGACGTTGACCCATAGTTTAAGGGAGCTGGTTGAAGGCGCCAGGCAGAGGACGGACTCTCGACTGTCAGCTCCGTACGTGCGGAATGGCGTGCGAGGCTGGATGGTGCGGTGTGGTGCTGTATGGCGCTTTAGCCGTCACGCGGGCACAAACTTCTGTTTGGCCGTGTCTCGGTGTATGGCGGCCTAGATGGACGAAGTGTGGCGGGAGCCACCCCCAACGACGGGGGTTATGGCATACGAAGAGGGAACGGAATCCCACAGCATTCCCGCATGCTCTCGCAGCGGCAACGCGGCCGAGTTGCTAGGTGCATGTGGCCCTTTGCAGAAGAGGCACGGGGTGGGTGCTCGGTTGTGTTGGGTTGAGTCGAGCCGAGTTGAGTCGAGTCGAGTCGAGTCAAGCCAAATTGGAGAGGGTGGTTGAGGTGTGGTGGTGGTGGGGAGACAGAGAGCACCAGAGGTGGTGGAGAGCCTGGTCAAAAGCCGTTTGCGCCCATTCATTGGGCAGCTGCATGTGACGGCATGTTGGCTCGTGCATTGTGATGCGTCGTAGTGCATCAAGCGGCAGGGGCCGCGGGACCAACCGATTGCTAGCGCCAGCAATCGCCAAGCATGGGTCCTTCGGATGTGAGGGCGGCTACCGATCAAGATTGGCTGGTTGTGCATAACGAGCGAGCAGGGGCTCTTCCAAGTGCAAGGACCAATTGTCCTCCGCAAGATTCATTGTGGGGGCCGTGGAGAGTCCATGCCATCCTTGCCTGAAGCTTTTCCGGACGACTCGTCCACCGCTTGGGCACACGTTTACTGGCGGAAGTTTCCATTTCCAGATACCAACGACGGCTGAGGTACTTCTTCGTTGCTGCTGCTGTCGCAGTTCCTCCAGGTACCTACTCAAGACATCCATCTGTGGCCAGCTGCCCTCGCGTCCTCGCCGCCCATCCGAATCGCGATAGCCCTTGTCTCTCTACCGGGATCTGGGCTTTATTGGCCGATAATCTAACGTGCCACGACTCGGAGCCGTTGGCTTGAAGACTTGCAGAGTCTGTGGCCTGAGGCTGCACCCACGTTCCCTTGTTGGCCGGCAACAATGTTTGGCCGTGTGCTTCTTGGGCTAATTTTGGCCTCGAGCCCCTCGGCCGGGCGCTTGTGGAAGACGCTGGCCTGCCATCACCCAGATCAGATGACGTACGCTGTCTGGTTCGCGACCTCTCATCTGGCCTCCCAGCGCTAAACATTTATGCCACGTCGGCGGCTATTTTACTCGAATGCCTAAATTTAGCCTCATATTATCGCCCGATGAACTAAATGTCTTCGGATGAATCTTGGGATGATCACTTGCTCCCTGCTGGCCACTTGACAGGCATTTCCGTATCGATAGCGCAATTTTTGGTCATCACATTAAGGTGATTGCCCGGTGATGGACAAAGTCCGAAGTACGTGCGGTCAACAGATCTGTACCCATCTCATGGCGATCTTCTGAACAATGAGAAAATTGCTTCCCCGTTGATGCATGCTTTTGACATCAATGTCATCTCCACATGTCTTACAATCAACGGTCTAAGACATCTGCGCTCTTCATTGCAGCCCGCTTGGTCTCCAGATGCAGTTCGGCGCCGAAGAGAAGATACGGTGTAGTTCAAGCTATCACAGGCTTACCCGGTAGAGCACACATGGGCCTCTTCATGATGCTGGCAGCTCCTCGCTGCTGAAGCCTCGAGGCAACATGATGCCGAGGTAGTCTGGTCCCATGAATTATGGCAGCTCAGCTGCGTCTAGTGTGTGCTTCACGCAATGGGTGGCACACTTTCAGTGCATAGAGATGATGCATCATATATGCCGGAACATGTGTATATCATGCAACCGTCAGAACGGTGAGGTGGTTGACAAAGACAGCGGGCTACTTCATTGGGAAGTTGCTCTCCATTTTCTGACGTGTAACACGATTCCTCGTCCTGATGTCTCGCTATCTCTTGTTTGCTTTTTTCTTTTCTTTTCTTTTTCTTTTCTTCCCCTTTCCTCCTTCTTCTTCTTCTTTCTGTCATTCTGGTGCCCTTCCCTTCCATTCGATTGCGTACTAATCGATGCCTTACAAACTGCGGTGAAGCCATCATTGTCGATAATGACACCACTCTAGGGTACGATGCTGAAGTACCGTAATCTGTTCACAGGATCTACAAACCTTACAAACGCTGGCGTGGGGGTCATGGCGGTTGAGTATGCAGACAAGCCAAAATGAATGAGCATTGATATGATTAATCAGGAATCATGCAGACTCCCAACCTTCTGGTGGTGGCGTCTCAAAGGAGCAAACGCCGTGGCCCGGGGAAGCATGGCCACATCCCACAATTCGCGGACACGGATGAGATGCTACCCCATGTGGTTGCATATGTTCTTTGGATTCTTTGCCGGTCATTGTCTTTCTTGCAGCGAGTGAGCGGCCGTGAGAATGCAACAGTATCATGCCGCCCCAAGACCATGGTCCTGCATTCCCTTCCGGCGGGCTCATGCATCCACACTTTCTTACACAGCACGTCCCCGTTCGCCTCACTCCTCCAAGAGCGTCTGGTTTTGGCCGTTGATCAGTCGTGAAGGGAATTAACCAATGCCACAATAAGCAGGAGGACAGCATTTGAGTCGGCGTCGTCGGAAACCACGCCGCAAGGAGGAGCTGTCAGGTGAACTCTGTCGATTGACAGAACACCCGCACTTATTGGCGGGTATTTACCTCACATGGTGCTCTACGTATAAGCTAAGGCCGGAGCTATTTGCAGATGGAGGGTGGCCGGAGATGCGAATGGCTGAATGAAAAGATGGACATCCCACAGTGAACAGGGCCTAGATGCTGGGCGCCGCAAGGGCCGGGGGACGGTTACATCGCGCACTGTGACGGAATGGGATAGCTGCTCAGCACCAGGAATTGGTGATCCTCTTGAGGATTTGGTGGACTGAACCCTGCTGTTTGTGAATGCCCATTTATCACCGGTCTTACATGGTGTGTACCTGATGAATTATCGGAGGGCTAATGTTGATCGCTTCCTCTTTCCCTGCTGCGAAAGGTGGTGGTCGATTTCCGCTCAGTCCCCGTATTCCGGGTCTCAAAGGTGCCAGAATGGGCATCCCCACCCGCACAGAGGAGATGAGCGTAGGTTCGCACATGGCGGACGTACGTGAACTGGTACATCTATACATGTCTGGCCAATCAAGCCGGACAGGGCTGGTGGTGGATGGGGCGAACTTCCGAGCGACGGATTGTTCAGGCATGCAAAGCATCGTCGTCAACCTGGGATCCCAAGCGTGCATGCAGAAGCGGAAGCGTAGCGTGGAAGATGAGGTCGGCCGGCGGTGCGGAGAAGTGCAAGCCCAACGTCTTTTCGCCTGCGCTATTACCCGTGGCTGGTCCTTGTCGAGGAAGCGGGAAAACAAGTTCAATCATGAGGTTCGGGGTCAGGGTCAGGGTCAGGGTCAGGGTTCGCCCGGAGACCGGACAGTGGACAGTGGACGACGAACAGGGGTTTGCCTTGAAGAAGTCGAGCCCCATGGCACGATGGCACGATGTCGAACCCCCGCAGCATTGCGATTGACTGGACACGGGCCAATGGCAGTTGACAACGGGATTGCCATGCAGCCATTGGGCGTTGGATAAATTGCTTTTTCGATACCAAGATCGATAGCAAAGCCATGCTTTCTTTTCGACGCTCCTGAATGGGCCAACGCGACAGAAGAGTCTCATCTAAATTTCCCGAGACCGACATCCACAGCTGCCCAATCACTCTTGGGGGAAATGTCCAGCTCTTGCAGGTGATTGATTTTCATTATCGGTCTCGCCGCCCATCCTCCTCTGTGATTCGTCCAGGGACGCACAGTGCAGACCCATCCCGTCTTTTATTCCCACACCTCTCCTCGGGTGGCCATGCAAGCTCCCCACAACCCTTACAACTGCACCCGGATAATGCCCGTTGTTCTCGCTGCGCGGTGCTGCCGGTCCCTGTTGGACAATGGCATTGTTCGAGTGAAAATTATTTTTCTTCTTCCATCAACGCATCAGGCCTCAATCCTTGGAAGACTCCCGTGCTAGGGTGAAGGATAGTTCCATTGCATTGCCCACCGACATTCCTCGTGGGCACGCCTGGACCTCCCCGATCGCATCTCCCGCCATAAGCGATTGATTAAGTCGTCCTGCCCTGTGCCAATTGCAGTCGGTCATCGCTCAATGGCGGGAATTCGGGACGGGACCTTCCTAGTGCTGCGCTAGGGGTGACTTGTTAATCGCCTTATCCCCGTTAAGCATAGATGGCTAGAGAAAGCCAAGCTACAGATAGGAGTCTTAGGTGTGGCTTTTCTTGCCCGCTCCACTAACGTGCCTACAGAGCTTGCAGAGATGATGTTGGAGCCAATCCAGCCCGCTGCCGTTGACTTCAATTCGTCTCACTTCACTTGTGTAATTGACACCTTATCGAGAGCTCGGCCCACCTTCGATGCTGAACCCTCGTCCGTCCAAAAGGTCCGCATATGCAGAGTCGAGAGCCGGAGGCGGGGTAACTATGCCGCTTTTTTTCTTTTCTTTTCTTTCTTTTCTTTCGTCCTGTGTTACAAGGACAAGGTGCGAACAGACCAATCGCCCTCGCATCATCTCACCCGGCTCCGGCTTCTCCATCTCTCCACCTCCGACGAGCGTCCCAGCAATGTCTTGCCTCTGTCATTTGCCATGCTGTGGCTTGACGCCCCCATTCTGACTTTCCTGCGCACACATGGGCCGACTCTCCCTGCTTACGGTAACTTTATCAGGATGTCGCCAGCTTGAACAAATCCTGCCACGCCCTGCTTGTTCGTTGCGATTGACCGCTATATGGCCAGGGGTTAGTCATGTGCTCTGGTCACGCGTCGCTGCCGGCGACCGAGACTTTTCCTGTGCACCAACCGAACGCCAGCATCTTTGCGACGCAAAGAGCGGTCATGACGACAGCTATGATGTCCTGGCGGCATCTCGCGGGTTGCCGTAGCTCATTCGCGGGTGACACCGTGGCTAGGCCATGGCAATAACCCTGATTCAGAATTGTTGTACAAGCGTCCCCATGTATTCTGTGGTTCGCATGTCGAAATTCAGTGGTCGCCGTTGGCGAAGTGGTCACGGGCCAGGGACCATCCGAATGAGCTCCACAGATCGTCTCTACCAAAGATCTTTGCCGTATATGGTAAGCAAGCGAATGGTGAGGGTCCTCGGGAGACCACTTTTTTGTGGCCGTTCACATTGTGGGGCTCCCGCTTCACGGATGGAGTATTTTCATCGTGAACCACGTCGTGGGAAAAGAGTCATAGCTGGTCAGTGCAGTGGAAGCGAGGTGGAACACTCGAAGCGTCGAGACTGCCCCGTTGTTCGAACGGGTTGAGCCCTGCCATGGCCACTGACCGACTCGCCAGCAGACGAAGACAACACGTGGATTTTGACAGCGTTACGTTACTAGCTTCTTCATTGCTTGACTCACGGTTAGCGTAGGCGTGGCGTATCGAGCTTGTAACGGCTCATGTTCTCCACTGGTGCAATCCTCGATCCTTTCGAGTTACGAAGGGCTGGCTACATACGCACGCAACCGAGAATCTCTGGGCTCGATTCTGTCTTATGTGTGCTCCTGCAAAGAAGCCTCCCATCGACTGGAAGGTTGCGTTGCTCTGGAAACATCAATGTACGCATCCAGCTACGTACAGCTGAGTATGCGGCCGCAACCTCCATCGGGGAGACTCGATTTCAAGAATCATCGTGGTGGCAGCTCTACTTGCCTAAACCGGCACTGCTGTCGCCCACCCTGACCCTTCGCTCCCATGGCATCCACCCTAGCTTTGCCGTGATGGCCCGTGAGACCCTTGTGCTTGCGCAGTTATGCCGACCAAGGACCCCCAGCCACTCACAAGCTGAGGAACTTGGTCACGGCGCTTAACAGACCTCGAATGCTAAATTTGGCGGGTGGTTGACCTGTCTCGTACAGCATCCGCGAATGACAAGTTGCGACGCTCCTCGCCATCCCCGTCGCACTCAGGCATTTCCAGCCTATCACGGACTCAGATGGCCCGGTCACTGCACATGCGGCCAGATAAGCCAATGACCCTGGTCCTCTTCGCGCCATGGACCGACCGCCTAGGCCTAAATGGCGCCAACGGGCATCAACCTGCACGCCTTTGTCTGCGTCGTGCATGGCGGTCCTTCCTTGTGCTGTGCCTTGAGTGCTTGCACTTTCGGCCTCTGGCCCCCGATGCACCATGCTGATGTGCTTGCCTTAGCACACCCTAATGCGGTCTCTCCTAGGATGCTGCCGGGGGTTTCGAGTGACCAGAGCCCTCTATTCTGGGTGCAAAGTCTTTCGTCCCCGCGCAACCCGCATAGCTGCTTGTGCTGGTCACATCCTATCACACCGTCCCAACCAACGTCGAGATGGCCTTCTGCACTACATAACTTACACTACCTGCCCTCCAGTCCTCCGATTGACCCTCTCCCGCCCTTTTGCGACCTGTGTACTGTATCCTCGTGCTTGCGAGTTTTGTTTTGTTTGTGTCTACATTTCCTTGTCTCACGGCAAATCATCCCGCTCATTGAACTCAACCGCATACCACTAGAATCTGCGCCGGCAACGGCCGCCGTTCTTGCAAGCGCCTTGTTCCGTGATTATCACTGATACTACCCGGCCAGCCATCGAGCACACGGCTGCCGTGTATACTCCAATATGGTATGCAGGCGCTTAATTTATGCTAATACTTCCGCTCACTTTCATATACAGGAGCAAGCATACTACGAGGTTGGCGCACGCCAGGCTTTCCAGGAAATGCGACAGAAGCAGACTTATCGGGATACATTCTTCAACGTAAAAAATGAGAGTCACGGATATCGACCCACTTCAGTAGCCACCGAGTTTGTTGACACAGACTGGGATGAGGACGACATCATCAGCGAGGCTGAGGATAACTCACCACGATTCAGCCTGCAGTCTGTAAGTAAACCTTACTTGTACCAAGACTTCATCTACTCCTCCCCTCAGTCACTAATGGCTTGCTCTTTTTTCATATTAGGGACAACCAAGTTTCACAACGGTATCGTCGTATGACGAAGCTCCTACTCCACGGACTAGTAGGAGTCGTGATGCCTATTTCGGTGCCGCGTCCAAGCCGGTCGAAGGACCTCGAGGGCCGCATCTGTTCCGCCTCTCCACCGATTCCTCTTTGCATGAAGACCTTGTCCTCACTCTCTCACCCATCACACCGAAAGTTCCTAAGGGATACGCAGAACTTCGGATAACCCCAACCCCGCTGCCTCGCCGGACCAGCCCATTCGAATTTGCGCGTGAGGAACTAGACACCTCAACCCTTGCATCATGGACGCCAGAGATGGTCGCGCAGTCTATGCTCAATGCTGGCATTGAGCTATCGATGGCTGAGCGATTCATTGAGAACGATATCAACGGCGCCATTCTCATCACGCTGAAGTTTGAGGATCTGAGAGAGCTCGACATCCAGTCATTTGGCATCCGCACCAAAGTCTGGCATCAGATTCAAGCTCTTCGAGACAGTCGGCCCGCATCGCCAAGACCTGCTACGCCCATCGAAGATGCCCCCAGCCGTGAAGCACGCAAGGATCATAAACACAAAGAGGAGCCGGGACTTAAGCGGCGTCAGAGCAGCCGAAGGCAGCGGAGGCATGTTCCCGCAACCGACACTATTCTACCTGGAGACTCGGTGTCCATCATTGGCATTGAGCAGGTAATTCCCAAGCCACACCACTGCTCCAAGGGTGAAAACTGCTCCAAGTGGAGGAAGCAACAGAAAGCCTTGGAAGACTTCCGAAAAGCAAATCCCAATGTGGACATGATGGCTGGTGGCACAGTCATGATCCTCGGCGATGCTGGTAACCCAGAGACCGCGAGGTCCATCGACCCCAACCAAGTCCTCAGGCCAGTTTCTGATGCCGTTCCCTCCGTTGTAGCATCCTCCGACATTCTCGGCCCCGGAGAGCTACCCCCTCTGCAGTATCTGCAGGAGGCTACCCTACGAGGTGTCCAGTCAAGAGATCCTCAAGACAATGTCCGGCAGTTCCTTGTCTTCCAGACGCAGAACAATGTTAACGAGGTGCCTCCTACACCTCCCTTCCAGCTGCCTTCGTCTCCCCAATCTCCTCATCACGGTCTCCGTCGCCTTCCCAAACTTTCCATTCCCGAGACCCCCCAACTACCAAGAAGGACGCTGTCACGGGCCTCCACCTTGCCGCAGACAAACAAAGAGCAGCAGCAGCAGCAGCAGCAGCAGCCTCAACAAGCCCAGCCGGCACAACAGATGCAATATGCTGACTTCGTTCCCCATGCAATGGAAAAGTCTGACCCGCGGTCTCCTGATCTTGAGACACCGAGGAACCCTTACAGGTTTGGAACTCCATTTTCCGAAATGGATGTCCCAGTCACCGCAGTTCCCATCGGTCCAATTTCGCGGGATGTTTCCCAGTCCGTACCTCCTGACATGAGTTACCGGTCAGCTGGCGCGCATAACATGGTGCATCGCTCGCAGTCCCGAGCTTCTGGCCGTCGACCTTCCTTCCCTGTCCTTCCCGCCTTGGATGAAAACAGACCCATCCGCGGCATGACACAGACACAGTCTGCCGAAACCTCGCCAAGGGCCTCCATTCGACCTCAACACCAGCCCTTGCAGGCTCCTCCGCGTGTAAACTATCCATGGTCCCCCGTTGAACGTAGCCAACCTGAATTCCCTCTTCCTCCAGTGGCCGCTCCCGCCCAGGCCAGCACCCCAACGCCCTCCAGTGCGTCTTCGACGAACTCGAATGGTATCACGCACCAAGGCCCAATGAAGAAACGCAAGACTCGTTTCTTGCGTCATGAATGGCAGGACGGCTATTTCACGCTCAAGGGCACTCGCCTGAACATGCACAAGGATGCGCAGAAGCTTGATCGTACCCTCGAGTACGTTGATATTGATGATTATGCCATTGCCTGCTCGAGCGCCGCGTCTACATCCAAGCTCAGCGCGGCCTTTAAAGCCGTCCACATCTCGCACAACCGCGAGAAGAGCGACCCCGTCGGCGCATTCAGCTTCCAGCTCATCCACCAGGGCAAGGACGGCGCTCGTCTGCGCAAGCGTGACAGCTCCATCCAGTCTGCCGGCGCGCCTTCTGAGGGCGTGAACGGTACTGGCAAGACGCATCACTTCGCCGTCAAGAACCGCGACGACCGCATCGACTGGATGCGAGAGCTGATGCTCGCCAAGGCTTTGAAGCAAAAAGGAGAAGGTTTCGAGGTCAGCGTTAATGGCAGCATGATCTAGTAATCCTTTCCAGAAGATTTCTTTTGCCAACCATGGGTGTGCAGCCTCCCCTGTTGGACAGTCCAACAGGGTGCGGTTACCATGATTGCGTCTTGGGTTTGTTGACGACACACGATCAAAATAACTTGCATGATTTCCTTCTGTTTTCACTCCCTACTTTGATTCTCTTTTTTGTTCTTCCTCATTTCTTCATTTCGGCATGGCGAAGGATACCGGTATCAGAAGAACAGGTCGGTCGGATGGACCTGACAGATATGGACTCGCGTCCAATTATACCACAACACTCCTTTATGAATATGAAGGACAGGATACCTTTTTGC
Organism: Paramyrothecium roridum; assembly: GCA_003012165.1. Lineage (NCBI taxonomy): Eukaryota > Fungi > Ascomycota > Sordariomycetes > Hypocreales > Stachybotryaceae > Paramyrothecium > Paramyrothecium roridum. The sequence goes on from PXOD01000247.1 coordinate 24,545, forward strand.
TTTTTGGTGGTCTAGGATTAGCATAGTTGGTCGTAGTAAATGAAATGATTTTAGAAGTCTTTCTGTTCCTTGCTGTGTTTGTAAAATTTGATCGCGACTGTTCCCGTCGACATTTGTCCTGTCCCCCATGATCATCATGGCCCGACCCGTTGTTTCCTGCATCAGGCACACTTGTAGGAGAGAACTACAGGAAACGTTCATCTGCGGTAACTTGGTCGAACACCATCAATCCTCACTAGGCCTCTGGGAAATGACATTGGACATGCACGATTCTCCAGACTTTTTCGGGAACCAAATATTGGAATATAGTGTATATGTAGACTCCAAATCCAAACCCGGCCATGTCTAGGGTAGCCAACCGCCCTCGATTGCGCCCCTGAAGCTCTTTTTATAGTACATATCTCGCTTTATACATGCAGAGAGTACATTATCTTACAAATGTTACTGCAGGCTATTCCTCGTCAGCCCAGCTGCTTCCCGGCGGGGAAGCACGTCTCCGTCTCATTCACTTGCATTGAAGCTTGTGTCTCCGCTTACGCAGACTTGAACGATGGGCGCAGGACGCCAGACTTGTGTGCGACCTTCTCCCAGTCAACCAGCTCCCACCAAGCCTCAGCGAAGGCCATCTTGCCACCGTTGCCGCCCGCGCCAACACCCCAGTCGAGCAACCAGGCGTGTTCCCACGTGTTAAGGCACAGTAGTGGCTCGAGTTGGACGCCGCCAGGGGGCAGGCTGCCGGCGGGCTTACCGCCGCTGACCATGTTCGTGTAGTGGTCGCGGGCGGAGCCGCCAGAGCCGACGGTGTTCATGTCGGTGGGCTGGGCGCGCCAGTGGGCACCGGGGTAGGGCGAGCCGGCAAGGTATGTGGTGAGCAGGCGGTAGTCGGCGCCGCCTGGGGTCTTGACCAGCCAGACGAAGCCGGGGCCGAACATGGCGGAGGCGGTAAGGACGAATTCTCGGCGTAGGGTCTCGATGGAGGAGAAGGCGGCCTCGAGCTCCTCGCGCAGAGGTTCGGGCATGGGGGTGCCGGTGGGGGAAATGCCCTGGAAGAAGAAGTGATTGTTGTGAGCCATGGAGGCGTAGTTGAAGATGGGAGCCTGGCTGGGCTCGCGGGCCGTCATGAGAGCAATCGTCTTGGTATCTTTGTCCTCGAGCTCGGTACCTGAAAGATTGGGAATACAAGTTAGCATTGGGACATAGTTACGCGCTGTAACGGCTGGCAAGCATCTGTAAAGAGCAATGGCGAACATGTCTGTGCCTGGTCGTCGCACCACGAGGAACGGCATTCAGAACACCAGGGAGGTAGACCTACCGGCTGTCAAGGCATTGAGTTTCTCAACCATCAGAGTCATGTACTCCTTCCATGCCAACGAGAAACCAGCCGGGCTCATGAGGTTTGGGACGCCCTCCTGGGAGTAGTCGTGGGGCAGGGTAGGAACGTGGTGGATGAGTCTGCGGCCATTGAGGGCGGTCGCGCGCATGGCAAGGCCTTGGCCAAGGGCCCGGCTGCTGCGCGGTATCCTTAGTCGTGAGAGAAGCATGTTTCGTTGGAGGGGGGGAGGAAGGGAGACGTTGTGAGGGCGTGACGGGGAACGTCTTCCAACGACGGGGAATTGGAGGATGCGAGGAACGTAGCTCGTGAACTTTTTACGACCAGGGTCTTGGCGTCGCCTTACAAGTGAGGCTAGCGGTTGCTACAGGGTAAGGTACTTACTTACTGTCTTGCCTGCTTTCACCCCAGGGAAAATGCTGTGGTAGGAAAAGGTGCACGCACAGACGGAGCCATGTTTCGCCGGCAAATGGGCCAGACCATAAGCCTTGGGCCCCATTTTTAGCACCTGGAGCCTGGACCTGAAGCACCGCCACGGCAAGACGGGGCTCCAGGCGCGATGCGACATCGTGAGCGTCACCTGCTGCTGCTAACGTAGGGGGCTTTTTCTGCACCAGGCACAACACTGGTTTCCCCCCCCTTACCCTTACTATTCTCCCCGACTTGTCTTATCTTTTGATCTTCTCTGGCTTGTTTCTTCCTTGTAGTTTTCTTCTTCTGCCGCTTGTACTTGCATCAGCATTCCAACCCTTGGCTGAGCCTCTCTCCGTTGTACCTCTCCCGTCCTCCGTTTGTCTCACCCCGGGCCATTTCCTACAAGAACTGATCCGACACTTGCCCTCCTCTCCGTCTCGAAGCTTGCAATCGACCTCAAGCGACCGATCCGCACACATGCAGGCTCCTCCCGGCCTCGCGGCCGACCCCGATGCTGCGGCCCTGGCGGCTGTGGCATCGACGCTGCAAGATGCCGCCACGGCCACCTTGGCCGCCATCCTGGCAACCAACACGGCTGCCGTGGCCGCTTCGGCCAAGGGCCCCGACGACGACGACAACCAAGGCGAATGCCGGCTAATGGGCCCTTTCGCCTTATTCGTACAGCTTGCCCTCGGTGGCCTGGCCATGCTGTCCTTGGTGTATAAGCGCTGGAGGGAACGTCCACAGCGGCCTGTCAAGATCTGGTTTTTCGACGTGTCCAAGCAGGTCTTTGGATCCGTCCTCGTGCACATTGCCAACGTCTTCATGTCCATGTTGACCAGTGGCCGCTTCTCGATCAAGGCAGAGACCGTGGTAGCGAGCAGGTTAATGGCCAGAACCGCCGACGAATACACCCCCAATCCGTGCTCTTTCTATCTGCTCAACCTAGCTATCGATGTGAGTGATGCCATCAAAGAGAGGAGTTCCGACGTAACGGACACACTGACTCTTTCCAGACCACCATCGGCATTCCGATCCTCATTATCCTGCTTCGTATTACCACCGGTTTGATCGCTTACACTCGCCTTGGACAGCCCCCAGAGTCGATTCAGTCGGGCCACTATGGTAGCCCTCCTAATGCTTGGTGGTGGCTCAAGCAGTCCGTCATCTACTTCATGGGTCTGTTCGGCATGAAAATTTGCGTCCTCATCATCTTCCTCATGATCCCCAGCATCTCGCAGGTCGGTGACTGGGCGCTATCATGGACCGAAGGCAACGAAAAGCTCCAGATCGCCTTTTCTATGATGATATTCCCGCTCATCATGAACGCCCTGCAATACTACATTATCGACTCCTTCATCAAGAAGAAGGAATCAACCGAACACGAGGCGGTTCCCACCGAAGAACCCGATGAGAGCCGGCGGAGATACGATGACGACCATGTGAGGAGCTCTGGCTCGTATGATGGAGAGCACGAGCGTCACGATCAGCGTCTGAAAATGCAAAGCCGCGTGAGGGCTAGCCTGAGTGAGGAATATGATCCAGACGTGGATGGTGAGGCTGCAAGTAGCTCTCATCAGCAACGTAGAGCTGGCAGCAAGGTGCCTTCAGAGTTATATCCGAAGGAATGAGATTCCCTTTGTTTTCTTTTTGTTGATTTGACAATACAACTAGGAATATGGCTGGCGCGAGGGAATATACAATTATAGCGTACCGCATATTGAAAGTCTGGCGTTGAGAAGAATCTATCGTTTTGGTTTAGGTCGGGAGTTTATCATTGCAATCGGGTTTCGAATGCGCAACCATTCTAATTGTAGAAGCGGATACACAAGCTTAGCACCATCAAATCATTTCGAAGCCTCTGATAATGCGTTGTCATTTAAGACTTTCTTCCAGTTCCAGAACAGTGATCAATTCGTACGTAGATACTGCTGTCTAGTGTTGATTTGACAATTCGCCACGCAGACTCTCATCTCGTCAAGAGACCCTGCTCATCCCAAGAACGCCGAACGCTAAACTCCTCCCATCCAAGGTATATAGACCAGAAACAGCCCAAGGATAGCCCTACTAAATTCTACGAAAAAGAAGTAAACTCGCTCATGTCATGCAAGGCTGGCTCATAAATTTCCTTTAGTACTTAAATGCCGCTCCAGCCATCCTGGGGCCGGTTGTAGGGCTTGTAGCCAGGGTAGCCTTCCTGACCGGCAGGCTCGCGAGACTCGCTCGGGCGGCGATCATATTCCTGAGGCCTGGCGAAGCCGGAGGTGAAGTCAAAGCCCGAGTTGTTGGTGATGGGCGAGTGGGGAGGCGACTGGCTGTACATGCGCTCGGGAGGGGGCCGGTTGGTGTTCATGGGGCGAGGAGAGGGCGTGCCATACTGGCGCTCGGGTGCTGGCGAATAAGCCCTGTTGAAATTATCCCGGGCAGCATTATATCCCGGTGCACCGTAGCCGCGCCCATTCTGGGGCGCAGGCGATTGTCTGGGAGATGCGCCGTAGGGGGCTGGGCCGCCCATAGGCGAATGTCGGTCTCCGGTGCCGCGCCTCTGCATTCCGTAGCTATCTGGGGAAGCAACCCGAGATGCTTGCCCGTACGCTCCTTGGTTGCCGAAGCCATTTCCAGGTGCAGGCATCTGACCATATGACTGGTTCATGGAGTCCTGGCCGTAACCTCGATAGCTTTGAGCAGGAGACTGGCTGCGCATATTACCCATGGCTCCCATGGGGGGCACGGCGTTGAAAGACTGCTCCTGAGGGTAGGTGAGGCCCGAAGTTTGGCCATAGGCAGGTCCTTGGCCAGCCACTTCAGTGAATGGAATCGTTGGCTGCGCGTCGGGGGAGGCGTAGCCTCTCGCAGCATTAGTCTGTTGTTGCCCATAAGCAGTGGGATGCTCCATTGGCATTGGGCTCGTGGGCACGGACGAGGATGAGCCGGCCATCAAGGGTTGAGCAGGATCGTTTGTGGGTTTTTTCAGGTGGTCCATTTCGACTTCTTCTTCGTGAACAAGCACCTTCTTGTTGGCTGATTCGTCCCAGCTGGGCATGACAGGCAGGGCGTCCTCTCCTCCTTTCCTAGAAACATCAAATTCGGCGTACTGCGGCGGTGCAGCGGTATGGGTGGTAGGAGGATGGTTGGCAGCAACAGAAGGAAATGGTGCTTGCATGGGGGCCTGGGTTTTGTATCCTTGCTCGGGGTTATAAGGAGCATCAAGATACTTTTGCTTTGGCCCACCAGGAGGATCGCAACAACCACAGCAATTACCGCAGCATTTGAGGCATTGGCAACAGCTACAACAGCATGCTACTCCGCAACAAGCACAACGCACTATACATGTGATGATGCCGAGGAGAATCAAGCCACCGACGACGATGATTGCAATGACAGGCCATCTGCGGAGAGTTAGCATCTAGATAATACAGTGGTTATGGCTCGGAAGGGATCCGTACTTGCAAAAATTAGCAGCCATACAATTATCCCAGCTCGATATGGCTGTCTTAAAGTCGTTGACCTTGGTCCTAGTATCGTCGATGATGTTTCTCTTCGACATGTCGGCGGCTAGACCTCGCGCGATGCTGTCAGAGAGAATCTCCCAGACGCCTCCCCTGAGGCTCCTGACCATCTCGACGTCGATAGAAGGCATCTTGAACTGGGGCGACGGGACGCGTGCCACCGGATTTCGTCCCACCAACTGCTCAATTAATCGGGCTGGCAGAAGGACGTGCTGATGAACTGATTGGAAATGGGTAATTTATCGAATCCTGATAGATAATTCAAGACATAACCCGAGCGGTCTCAATGGCTGATGAATTAGTCGGGTTCGTGGCGGGCACGAGGTATGCGAAACGATGGTATCGGTAGTTCGTGTTGGGTATATATGAAGGAGGGTTTCGGCCGGTCGATTGTCGCACCTCGAATACAATAGCCGTAGATTGAGGTAAGTGAAAAAAAAAAAAGAGAGTAGTAAGCGTCGTTGCAGTTGAGGAATCAGCAAAGACAAGCAAGCGAATCCTGCGCAGGCGCTTTCTGATACCCCGATCAAGAGGGCTGGAGAGAATATGGGATGCGAGGAGCGTCCAAATCAGGACGGCTGGGAGAACAAGAAGGGAAAAACGTCGTAACACAAGCCAACTAGCGAGTGGTACGGCAGACAAGGAGGCGATCAGAGAGCGTGGCCCGTGTGTCCCGAAGGTGACGACTGTACGCGGACGGGTAGCCGACTTTGTGTAGGCTTTTGTCGCAGAGAGCTGAAACCACACCCAGGGGGCTGTGCACGCAGCGCAATGGTGACCTCTGGGTCGAGGGACAAGCGGGACGAGACGGGACGAGACGAAAAAGCAACGATAGGTGCCTATATGGCTCTTGTCCGACCAGATAGGGAACAGATACGAGGGAATGGCATGCCAGACAAGCGACTCGAGAATTGCCTAGGCCAGGACACGGGATCGAGGAACGAAGAAGAAAATAAAGTGAGGGAATCGTGGTAATGGTAGAGAAGCCCAGTTTGGTGGTAAGCGCGGTATAGAAAGTATGATCGCCCGCCAAGAGCCCCAGCTCCCTTTTTTCCCTCTCGCGTGTGGACTGACGAATGCGAGGGAGAAAACGAAAAAGGGGATGAAGAGGACCCTGCAGTGGAAACGGGGGAGCTCCGCTGTGCTAACGTGCTCCTATAGATGGATCACGGAAGCCGATTTTTCGGGTCAGCATTGCTGGCCCTTGGGCCCTTCCTACCAAAAACCCTAGTTCGCTCATGGAGGGTGCCCGAATTGCCTGTGAGAGACTGGCATACGTTTTTCGTATCCCCATTCCCCCAGGGCAGCGTGCCAATTCTCCTTGGGCTTTCATACAAAACCATGGCGAGGTCGGGGGGTTTTCGTTCCTGACATGCTAAGCCGCCTAGTCGATTTCGTTAGCCCAGCATGGGGCGTTGATTCGACCCCTTTTGTCCAAGTGCGCCGGCAAGAAAAGCTGCGGCAGAAACGAGACCTGCCCGTTGATTGGCCCTGCCTCGTGGGCTAGCCACCTCCAAAAGGCCATGTGAGACGGACGCTCCCCGTTTCTCATCTTCCCCACCATGAGCGACTGGGGGGAGGTTGGCGAATGAGGAAAAGCAGGGCTGGGAGACACCTCTGGGAAGGGGAACAGTGGTGTCACGTGAAATGCGCCTCTTCGGGGAGAGCTCAAACCAGCTCGGTAAGGTAAGGAAATGCCTACCTCGCTGAGCTGAAGATTGTTGGAGCCGAACTTCCAATCAACATGTTTCCTATCTGAGTCTGTGTTGCAACGTAATGACTCGTTCGTTTGCAAGCTTTGGTTGTGGTTGACAGATTTTCAACAAGTCCCGGGAGTAAAATAAGACGATCGCAATCTGCCGCGGCTCTGCTTGCCATAGGCGTTCCCCTTCTGCAATGCAGCTCCACAGCCCACCAACTCCCGCAATTAAGCTACGACTAAGAGGTAGGGTATGACGATGCTTCTAGACGATGACCGTTTCAAGTACACGTACGTGTTCGTGCGATCACTGTGCTGCTGACTTGAGGCTATACTAAATCTGCACACGTTTGATCGTCGTCTATCCCACCTCACATCTCACACTTTCATACACTTGCGCCATCATACAACAGATACAATTAATGTCATTCATTGAATTAGAAACTAAGAGACAGCGTAAAATGTTGTTCGGTATCAATAACAAAATGAAACCATCCTATGGTAAAGAAAACCCCGTGTTGACGAGACCCTTGAAAGGATCTAAGCGGGTCAACAAAAACGCCGCATCATTATACAGTCGATATCAAACTCTCATCGGACTTTGTGGTGGTTCCATGTGCCATCCTGTGACTGTAATGGAAGTCACTCACTTGCCCGGTGGCGGTCCAGGAGGAGGAGCAAAGTTGTCGTTGCCCCTGTATGCCGCCGGAGGAGACTGGACACCACTCTGTTGGCCGTAGTAGCCGTCGTTGGGGTTGAACGTCGAACCGGTGTACTGCGGTTGCTGGGTTCCATACGCTGGAGGCGGGTTGTATCCGCCATATCCACCCTGCTGGCCGTAGTTCTGGTTCATGTCGTAGTTGTTGGGATTATTCTGGTTGTGATGCATTTTTTGGTTGTTGGCCATCCAGCCGGTGCCGTAGTAGGGCGTCACACCGCGGCGGCGACGGCGGCGAGCCGTGAATCTACCAAGGTCAGTCAACCCGTCGGCACATTGTGAAAGGTGGAGCAGCTTACAGGCAGCAGATAAAGGCGAAAGCAAGGACGACGAGAATGATGCCAACCACAACCCAACGGCCCCAGTAATACCAATTTGAACGCCGAATACATTGGTTGCCATATCGTCGATAACCGTAGCCGCACCCAAAGGCGCGGGTGGCTAGATTTTCCGTGACACCCATGATGGAGAAGTTGTAGCGATGTCGCGAAACAGCGCTACCAGGTGCCCGACCGCTGAGAGAGACTCGGGGCTATGTCGCAAAATAAAGTGCGCCAATAAAAAGTCCAGGCGGCTGTCGATTGTACGAGTTTGGAAGAGCCGTGCTGTCTTGAAAGGATGTTGATTTGGGGTCGTTAAGAAACAAAGGAATGTTTACGCCTGTCGGTGCTGGACGTGAGTCAAGATAGGTTCGTGGTGACGTCGTCTTTTCTCGATGCGAGGTACCGTAAGCGCGAGACTCTAGTGCCTTCGAAAGAGGAAAAAAAAACAGAAAGCCCAGGCTCTGGTACGTTTTACAAGAAAAGGTGATCTTTTCTTTTATGTTGCTGTTATGGCGGTGCGCGATGTCGTGTCTATGATGTAGCTACGGCGAGGGGAGGGAAACAAGTAATTGGGGAAATCTGGGCTTCGGCCTCTTTTAATGGGAGGGCAACAAAGAGGATGTGTTCCTCGGTCACCCCTCCCTCAAAGAGCAAGCCTCTTTCCAAGCAGATTACTACGGTAAGAGTTTGCTCTTGCACTTCGCCCTAGTGCAGTGTGGGCTGAGCAACGTACGCGCAATGGGCCGGCCACAGCCAAGATCGGTGCTACAGTACAGAGCTGGCCGCAGGGCCTTGCAAACAAGTTACCTTACAGTACCTTACCTTACCTTACCCAGACCCTGGTGAATGACGGGCGGGGATTCGCCACGCTGTGGGCAGTGCTCTTTGACGTGGCCCGCTAACCTACCTACCTAGCAGGCTCGGCAGTCGCACCGATTCAATGCACCTGGGTGATTTTCTGACTACATTGTCGTCGGCAATCGTGCATCCCAGCCTCCGTCCGTCGCCTTCCAGCGTTCGGCATGACGCGGACAATATGCGGTCCCGTTTAGAACCTCTGTCCAACCCTTTCCTTGCCCCATCAACTCAAGCGGCTTTAGGAGCTGTACTGTAGCACAAATCGACTGCGAGCTCACAAATGACCGATTGAAGATATTTAGCCGGAAGAGGCACTAGAGACCTCCTCATTGAATGGTCAGGTGTGGCTACGTAATTGATCGCCTTGGCGCCAAGATCATCATGGCTCTTGGGTGCTTCGATACGTCAAGGGTGACAAGCTCGATACTCGCAGCTCTACAGTAATGCTCATGGGAAATCTCAAGATTTGTTCGATTGGGCTTTGCGGAATGATCACGTTACTTTAATTTTTATTTGTTGATTTTTTCCCTTCTCCATTAGCTTGTTTGTTGTGCCGGATCCGACGACAAGTACGGGTGCAGCATCAATAGCTTCTGGACCTCAAAGCAGAAGTAAATGTCCAAGTACCTAGGCATTAGCTTCCACCAGCTAAACGTACCATAAGGTATCTATACTGTCGGTGCACCCTGTAGAGCTTGGCAAAAAGTGGTACAGTAATATGGTGGACAATCATCCCTCGCCAAGACGCCGTGCCGATTCATCCGTAAGCCAAACAGTGCTGTTGCTTTCCATGGGTCGTACATGTAGCGGCCAAATTGCCGTGACGAAAGTCGATCTTTTGATACAGGCCACTGACTTCTGACGTCGACATCGGAAACAAGCCCTGCCCAAAAAGGAAGGGAAAAAAAGGGAAGAGACCCTTGCAGGGACTTTCACGTGGGCGTCCCTTGGGCGTTTTCATGAAGGCGTCAAGACGTTCTGGCTTCTGTGCGGTCTGTGGCGTGCAACGAGTGATCCCGTTCAAATACCAAAAATTACTCCAGTTGCCATTGTTTTGTCAATTGCATTATGTGAATAAATTCCTCGTTGTCCCTACACTGTCGCTGGGAATTACAGTATGAAAAGTGAGTATGGCAGGCCTCATAACCCAATCAATTCATGGATAATTTTCAATGCGTATTTCTTTTGTCTTTCACTTGATGGCTCTCTTTGTCTAGAGCCAGCACCACTTTTGGCGTCAAGTACCCCAATGCGATGCGGCATCACCCCACCTCTGCTCTCCTGGGCGTGGTCATTTGCTTTGGGTGGCATGGTTGCTATAGTAGGACACCATTGGAAGCAACAGGAGAGCTGCAGTGGTGCTGTACGTAGTGAGGGCCAGAGCAGGGAATTAAGCTTTGGGGCTTGTCCCGCTGCCCTGCTAATTAGAGAGACTATGACGCCTCTTCGAGGCTATGAGCTTGCATGGCGCAGACCCAACTGCACTTGCGCATCCTAAAAGAACGAAAGATGATGAAATGCAACCTTCTATGCCTAATACGGCCATGCCGTGCAGGAATACCTAGGCACTTGCTTTGTGGTACTCTGTAGGCATAAATGCAATAGGTACCAGAGACGAAAACACATCAATATCACCCCATAAACATAAGCCGGAGGGAATTGTAAATGATCAGACACCAGGATCGGTGTGCACGCGTAATCATAAGGGTATCTAGGAAAGGATGTGAGGAAGGAAAAGGGTGGAAGAATCACAAAGAACCCCCATGTGAGTGTGCAATGAAGTACACAACGTGATTGGTCACGCCTTTCAGAAGAGCCTCAGAATGAGAGACATCGCCATGCCGTGCTGGAAGAACCACGTATGCCAACCCAGTTCCATCAACCAACAAACCTCCACTCTTAACACCTTTTACTTTTCCTGTTCCGCGTAATGAACGAAATCCGAGTGTCATCAATTATCCCCCCATGATAGTTCTCATCGTTGTCGTGGTTGTCATTATGCGCGATGTCCGGCCATAGTCGTTATTATTCCCGATTTTCCCTTCCCATTCCGAGTGCCTGTCGCTGTAAATCCCAGTAACGCCGCTAGTCATTTCGCCTTGAAGAACTCCTTGCTGATTTTTTGTTGATGTATAAGAAGACGTCAGACGGATCCTCCTCATACCGGCGACTTGGGGAACGAGAACCGGTTCCGGCGGAGCTCCTCGGCAGCCTTCGTGTTGCGCTCCGCGGCCTGCTGCGCTTGCTGTTTTGCTGCCAGGGCGTTGATCTTCTCGCGCGCCTTGATCAAACTGCTGTTGTCTTGTTGCTTGAGCTTAGATCGAATATCGTAGAGCGCCATGAGCATGGAAGCTCGTTCAAGGTCATCATCGAGCTGCGCAAATGGATGTGTCAGTGAACCGATATTTCTTCAAGAGCGTGGCTTCACACCCCCACCGTGGAGCGGAAAAGACATTTGTCTTACATCATAATCACCCCGCCGCGGCGTGCCGGGGATGGAATTTGTCGCAGATCCTCGAGGTGAATGCGGACTAGGGGAGTTGACGAGGATACGGCGGCCGTATTTGTCCACCTTGGACTGGGCGTTGGGGTCGAAGGACCATGCGCGCTGCAGCGAGGTGGAGGGTCGAAGCTGGTGGTTCGGGGTTCCGGCGGGGCCGGTCTTGAAGTCGTCGCTAGCTGTCTTGATGACGGCGTTGTTAGCGGTCACGATGGCCACGGCGGCTTCGGATTCCTGGGAAGGGGCCCGGTCAGCATCAATGGTCGGTCATGGTCGTCGCCAAGTCGCGTGTCCTCTTGCCCTGGGAGTGGGGAAGCGAGCCAACGTACTGCAGCGCCGAGGTTGCTCAGATCAGCGAGGACTTGAGACAGCTGAAGGCTCTCCATTACGCGTGCGTCGTGGAAAGGGGAGATGGATGAGCAATGCCTCCTCCTAGCAAGCACATTCAGTGGTGTCGAAAGCAATGACAGGTGTGGGCGGTTGAAGGGTGGTGGTGGTTGAGGAGAGAGAGGGATGGGTTGTGGGAGCCAAAAGGTCTATGTAGGGATTCTAGGTTGGAAAAGGTAAAATTTAATGGGTACTGGCAGATGGGCGCCCACCTTTCCCAGATATTAGAAGAGACGAGCCCCACCTGGGCCACTGCATTGTAGGCTCGAATCTGGGGACGGACAGCGCCTGCTACCACAAGGTAGCCGCAGAACCGGACCGGGAAGCTGGTCGACAGAATAGAAGCGCCGCTGCAGACCGGTCTAGACGCCATGCGGCAGGTCGTTTTATTCTGTCGCCTCCCCCCCCCTCCCCGTTTGGCGAGCCGGCCGGAGATGGAAGCGACTAGGATACAGGGTACTGTTTGTAGGCATAACCCCCACTCGGCCCTGTGTCGTCACTGGGTCGCTAGACCAGAGGGCACGAAAACGCAACTACTGCAGTGCCTGTCGTGCAGGGGGAAAGCCGGCTTCGATCGCAGGCAGCCTTCGATGGGATGAACGCCGTGCAGTGTCTTGTCAGTGCGTTTGGCCTAGTCTAGCACTTTCTATGCGCGTGGGGGGAGGCCGAGCCTGCTGCAGAAGAGAGTAGCAAGCCATCTGCAATATAATCTATGCGCATGTTGTCGTCCGTCAGATGATCTCTCAACCGTTTGTCAGATGACTGATCCCCTTCTTTTCTCCCCTCCCCTTCCCTCCTCTTTGCTCCTCCTCACCGTCTTGATCGCTTTGCCTGAGCACTGATTGCCAGGCGCATTAAGGACCCGGGCCGTTTCGCGGATCACGAGCCGCCATCGTCATATCTGAAACAGCTCAATGGATTTATTCCTGTTAAGCCCAAGTGTTGCATAAAATCTCCTTAACCGCATTGAACGGGATGACCCCCCGCCCCTCCCCTCCTCTTCCGCACGGTATTCGTAGGGCAATCAATCCGCGATGCATCTGTGCCCTCGTGTAAAATCAACTTGTCACACAAACCACCTCCTTGAGACCAACCCAAGCTCCGGATAATTCCGCGGGGACCCTGGGGAGGCGAAAAGACCAGCTCAACTCCCGTCCCACTGTAGACTGTATTGATCACCCATTTGCCATCTCCGAATCCCGAAAACCGAATGGAGTTTTGGGGGTAGCGATATGCTTCGTCATTGCTTTGATCTACATCCCTCAAATGGTAGGGTAGGACCTGAGTACGTAAGACCACTGAATATCACATATTGCACGGCGTATCTTGACAGAAGCAAGCGAGATCGTTTAGGCTTATCTGGATGGCCACTTTGTACAGGACTTCTTCCGCCCTCTACCATTCATTTTCTTGATGCTTTTTGACATCTTGTGATGAAGGGCATGTTTTAGAGCATAAAACCTGGGAAGGGTACGCACTTAACTACAGCCACGCCTCTTTAGGTGGCCTTCATCCCTCAATGGCATCATACAGATACCAACTGAGGCGATTGTAGGCGATTTGTCCTAGCGAACACTCATATATTAGGGCACACATGTCGAATGATGATGCACTCTCTTTCGTATTCATGATATTTCGTCTGGTTGTCTTGTCGTTGTCCTCTTCGAAGTTCTTGAGAAAGCCCTTCAGAATGCCGTTTCACAACGTGAAGCTAAACCTTTGGGCCCCAAACTTCTTCACTCAGATGACAGATTCCCATTTTCGTGTCTTCTTTTGCTTGTTTTGATCTTGCTCTCGGCAGGGCCTACACTGAGGCAGACCCGTCGTCACATATGGACTCCAGGAATAAAATGCTCGATCTCAATGCTGTCGTCGAATCTAAAGCCCTGGCTTCCAATACAAGCTCTAATCACATATAAGACTGTTGATTAGCTAAATTCCAAAGCGCAAATATACGTACGTTTGATGGTTACGTTCAGGAAGACTGCTTCATCGGTAGCCCTACCAGTTCGACTGCTCGTTCTGCATCAACTAGTTGGTTTTTATCGTTGTCTCTGTCCAACTCAACACTAAATACGAAGACGATCAAACACACATATCAAGTCAAGTTTGGAGGCCTCGTCGGAAGCATAAGTCGCCAATAGCATTCGGTTCATGGAGCGGGCCCACAGAGACAGGACGAGTTCTTGGCAGAATCGATTTCTAGCATTATTACCATCCGTGTTACGCAAAGAGCCCCATGGCAATTTAAAAACAACAAAGGATTCTTTCATGAGCCAGATTGCCTTAACGTTTCAAGGTCGATTTGACGGCATATACGAAAAATGAGTGGCTGAACAAACGACTACGCGGGCTATTCCATGTCCACACCCAAGCCTCATCAGACTCATGCATCGTTGGCAACGATTTCCTATAAAGAACACCAAAATTCCAGTCTCAGCTCGATGCTACTTCTTCTTTCGCCCCTGCTTTCGTCTGCAGACCACCTCACTTCTAAGCCGCACAGGAACGTACCAACTATCCTCTTCAAACTTACAACGCCCGGGGTTTGTGGGTTCAGTTCTAGGTTTCTCTTGGAGAAACAAGAACTTACTGCGCTTTTGGAGCCAGGATTATTTCCATTATTGCTCTTCTGTCCAAAGGAGAACTCAACGCGAAAACATCGGCAGCATGTGTGTCCACATTCTCAGATGTCGCAAGCACGGCGGCCACATCAAAGTCTGCTCCGAAAAGACTGGAAGCCTCCCGTACAATTGCCTTCCAGTCCAGAGCGACTACATCAATCCAGATCCAACCCACGAGAACTTCCACTGCGGATGTCCCCGGAAGGGAGTGGAGGACCGCCTTGCAAAGATGAAACTGTTCGCCAAGAAAGTCGTGAGCTACCTCTCTACCCGAAAGCAGTAAAGGCGAAGAAGTCCTGGCTTTAACTCCAGGAGCGATGATACTTGTCAGTGAGTCTTTCCCAGCCGAAGCTTTCAGGGATCGTTACCACTGTATCTGAGATCATGGTTAACAGGAGGCATACGCCAGGCATGAAGTCGCGAAACATCGCGACATGATGCGGGCTGCGTCCGTTCACTGGATTCATGGCATGTCACATCAGTATGAAGCATGGCAGTTTGGTTTGGTGGAGAAAGTTAGCAGGATGTATTGTAAAATCCGCAGGAGACGGTGACCAGCTGCTAGCAGCTGGCGGAAGTCGTTAAGAAGGCAAACACTAGGCCTTTTGATGAGGACCCGGTGAGTGTTCAGGGAGGCGTTTATGCATCATGATTATACTATAATTGCATTTCTAAATACTAGTCTCGACCAGTCGATGGCAGACGACTTTCCCGTGCCAAAAGCTTAAGAAGTTCGTAGAGGTCAATCAAGCGCGTATCAAGACACATGACGCAAAACCCATTGAAACATCTGCATCTCATAATTATGAGAGCCATGGCTTTACTTTACCTCTTGCAACCTCACCAGTAGACTACTTTAAAGCACAAAAGACTCCCGCAGCAGTGATGACTACA
This sequence comes from Paramyrothecium roridum, assembly GCA_003012165.1. NCBI lineage: Eukaryota > Fungi > Ascomycota > Sordariomycetes > Hypocreales > Stachybotryaceae > Paramyrothecium > Paramyrothecium roridum. The sequence continues at coordinate 39,801 of PXOD01000247.1, forward strand.
CTACCAGACACCAAGGTTCAGGCAGACGAAACACCCAGAGTAGGTCTGTCCTGTACCCTCCGATGTACAACTCGTAATACGCTTCCCAACGACTCATTGCGTCATGTCGTCTATCACTTACCGGTGCGGCTCTTGGTTCCTGTCTTTCCAAGTCTCGTGGACTCATTTTTACTATGGCACCTTGTTGAGGCAGAGACAGGTAAGCAGTTGACTTTACAGGGACATAGAATGAGAAATATGGCTTGTAGTAGACGCCGTTAAAAGTACGGTAGTTCTTGTTATTCCTTGAAAGAGAAGTGAAAGTCACGCCCTCAAAGCTTCTGACACGCAAGTCTTGCAAACCTCGGATCTCTGTGAGTATGCACGGCTTGTTTCTATTAGTTCAGTAGGAAGACGAAAGTAGAGTTAATGAAACGCCTAGCTTCGTCACATTCCACGGTCCCAAGTTAAAAGCCCATCTGTCAAGCATTCCCATATTTCTTCTTCTCCACGATCCAGGCAAACTTTCAGCCTTCCGTGCGGTTCCCTGGCCCTGGAGGCATCACAGTGAAATGTGGGCATTAGTCACTTCATCGTAATAGTCTTCTATTGCATTTGATAGGGCTCTACGCGAAAGTAGAAACAGAATAGGACGTTGTGTACCAACCTCGGCCCTTGAAGACATGAGAAACACCGCTCCTTTGCGACATGCGACACAGTCGAATTAAGGTAAGTAATGGTTGAAACCATATTTGGGTCATTATAGAATCACGACGCCAGCGGCGGCAGATTCAGATCACTAGATTGGCCAAAAAGCATGTTGTGTGAGTATTATCAAGTCTTCAGAGACTCGAAATATAAGTGCTTAATTCTATGCTGCACGCTTACGAAGAAGGATATGCATACGCCTTGCTCAAACTAGCAATCACTGTTCAGTTGACAATCGAAACTGAAGTTTCATCCACAATCGGACAGGATACGAGGCCAAACTTTCCACAGCCAAGACGTTGCACATGCGTCAGTAGCTTGCGCGGATATGGTTAAGGCAGGTTGGGCATGTCAGCAAGGGCGTCAAGCATTCCTTGTTTCTGTATGCAATGTCAACTGCATTCGCCCGGCTTTGATGAACAGATGCAGATAACGCGTTGAGTAAGACGAAGCAGTCACTCGGCCTTTTTTTTTTTTTGCGAATATCTTGACCGCTACCTGATAATGCGGCTCCAGCTCCACCCCACTATGAAGCACGGTAGCATTGGCCGGCTCTGAAAGGGAAATGACTTCCTATCGCTTGTGACAAGTCGAAAGGCGATGCAACCGTACCTGGACGAGCCGTGTATTTTTGTGATACAAGAACCAGGCTCATCCTTGTGGCTTGAACCTGTCATAGCTCCTCCCCGCTACCCATGCGTCCACTTTGCTTTTTGGTGCAGCTGCTGAATACGAGTCTGCAGGCCAAGGCCGAGGCGCCATGCAGTTGGGAGGGATACTGTTGGCTGCCGTCCTGTTGCGGCTCGTAATCCCCCCCCGAGCCACCGCTGCGATTCGCTGCGTTGCCCCGGCATATCATTTTAAGAATGCATCCAAGTTGCGCCACCAGTGCGTGGAACTCGAGCTATGGCTGGTAAGCAGGAAGGGCCCATGACGGGAACCTTTCTGGACGAATGACCTATGTCAGCCCAGAGGGCGTAACCGTCCCGGCGTTATCATCGTGCCGCGCATTGGCGACACCATCTTTGGGTGTTGGGTGTCAGTCTAGGCTCTCTGGGTAAGCAAGCCGCTCCGTGCCTCTACATATCCGCCCATTCAGGTGGTGTGCCAGCATGAGGCCACCAGGTGAGAGCTCTGGCCTCCTTTCCTTATCTTGCAGCTCGCGAAACACTTTGATTTGGGGGGAACAAAACAATATTCAACTCAATAGTGGCTTGGATGCATCGAGTTCCCCATAATTCGGCTGTCTTTTCGACTGCTGTGTGATTAAAATTGTCAGAGAGATCGACAAGAAACGAGACTCATGCGTCCCGCACCCCAGTGCCGATCTGTCTGCGGCGAACACTGTTGTCCTGCAACGCTCTACGTAATCCTACAGTTTACCCCAGGGTTCTTTTGGCCCAAGGCAACGATACAACGTGGTTCCCTAGGGAGGTAGGCAGGTAATGTATGCAGCTGTCGTAGTCGCATGTACCGCCGATGGATGTGAAATGAAACGGAGCCGCTACCGTAACATCTAGAATGCAACACCGTGACGAGTGCAGTCGCATGATTTGCCATGATTTTCACGGGCAGGCTCCGAGAGGGTAGCATTCGCATGGTCCGAATAAGAGTAAGAGAAGAAAGAGAAGAAGAAGAAGAAGAAAAAAAAAAGGCTCATGACGAGTCCTTCTGACCGCCTGCTCCTGGCTTGGTCGGAGCTTGCCTACACCATCGCTTATAGAGCAATCTCCTGATTATCTGCCCAGACTAGCTAGGGACGGAAAGATTCCAGAGCCCAAATGAGCTACGACAACTCCACCGGCAGGAGCATATTTCAGCCCTGACCTGTATGGTAGCCTTGAAGTGGGCTTGCGGTGGGCGGTTCGTGTCGAGAACGTCCACTCATAGTCTGGGCACAACGCAGCAGGCTCTGTGCCAAGCAAGCATCTGGGCGAAGCGATAAGGCCATTGAATTTTCCTCATCCTCCGAACCACCCTTGCAAGAGCAGGGGCTTGAATTGGGCTAAGGCGCGCCAGGACGGGCCGTTGTGCTAAAATGTCTCCAGGGGGGGGCCACCCGAAGTTTGGGGTAAGGAGAATTTTCTGACAGATCCCAGTCCGTTGATGTTAGTTATCTGATGTACCAGTTCCAGGGACAGGAAAGGGTTACACGGGCATGGCCTATTGGCTCCAGCTTAGGACTGCTTCCAATGGTGTTTGTCACAGGTCTAATGCTGGGGTTTCATTGTTGCAGCGTCACGCTGGCCCTACACCTCATTTCTTGGGCAGGGATCGCCCTGCGAGAGTAGCGAAAGGGGAAGCGAAGTATATTGCATCCAGCTGCCATGCACCTTTCTGATGGGTGCATACAGACAAGGTCTCTCACATGCTTTGGCGTCGGGCCAATAGACAGGCATCGTGCCAGGGCATCTTACTGCCTTCAGCCGTAGCTACAGCTTGCAGGCAAACCCAGTGGACAGGTCTGCCGGCTCGACCGGCTCTGCCCTGGCTCGGATACCCATCGTTTGTGCCTGGAAGAGCTTCGATGCCGCGTGATCACCCACCAAATTATTGGATATAGCCTCCAGTCAACTGCTCCGCTTCCAATGCTGCCCCTTGGAGCAGCATGGAAACTGAATGGCGAGCGCAGGGTCCTGACAAGGGGGCCGCAGTCCCATTTCGCGATATTTCTCCTCTGACCCCGGCGTCCATCATGTCCACTGGACTTCGAGTCTGCCTCCTTTGTCAAGCTGAAGGCTTGTCGCCCGAAGACATGGCCATAAAGGGCAAGGAGATGTGGACCTGAGATTTGATGAAGCCCTTTCGAGGCTTAGCTGTGTGGCTCTTTTAGTTCCCGATTCCACCCACACCCGAACCCTGGTCAAGATCTGGAGGGGCTGTCTGTGGTTCACACCCACCGCAACCGTCCGCAAAGATATCCAGATTTCATCGTCGTAGGCCCATCCACATGATGAGTTGGGCATTCTTGTGAGCGTTCTAGGCCCATCACGGTGTAGTCTGCCGCCTCCAGGGGTCGGTGGTGTGAAGATGCTTATATAGGAGCTATGGCCGCGATAGTCTGGGCTTTAGAACCGGAGCTTGCTCTCCTTCCGTTCAAGCTGCTCGCCAATGTGCTTATAAGTCATTCATTCCCCCTACGGCAGGCGATTCGTGACCCAACTGGTCTGTAGTCGCGACCATGAGGTCCTCACGCCCCCCTTCGTTCGCTTCTCTCTTCATACTTTCGCTTCTGAGCCCGAGCCTCGGCCATGCTGGCACTCTCCAAGCGCGGCAACTGGCAGCACCGCCGCCCGACTTTGAGAATGGCTGGACGTACCAAGGCTGTTACGTGTAAGATAACTTTCTCATCTCTTACGAGGTGTCGGGGTATATGAGCATGGGATGGCTGATCTATTCACAAGCGATGTGCTACGTACCCTCAACAAGGCCGACAAAGTAGATCCATTGATGACCAACCAAATGTGTGTCGAGTTTTGCTTTGAGCAAGGCTTCCCATACGCAGGTACAGAGTATTATACAGAATGTTTCTGCGGTGATAGGGTGGCCACCGGCGGCGTGGAGGTACCCGCGGCTGAGTGTAGCACACCTTGCGGTGGTGCGGCGAACGAGCCATGCGGTGGTCCAAACCGCCTCACCATGTACAGGACAACGGAGATAGTGGAACCTCCCGAGCCTGAGGTGAATCCCGGAGTGGATGGCTGGGTGTCCATGGGCTGCTACGCGTGAGTGATTCTCTCAGAATAAGCCGGGGGAGGACCCCTTCAACTGACGCGAATCAATATCTTAGCGAGGGCACCACAGGACGAACCCTCACTTACGCCATGACGGCAACCAGTGTCGCAGAAATGACGGTTGCCAAGTGCATAGCTGGTTGCAAGGCCGCAGGCTTCAGGTTCGCGGGTGCTGAGTACGGTGGTGAATGCTGTAAGTAAAGCCTTGGCTCGTATAAGCACGAGGGCCCGCTTGCTAATCTCGTATTCTTTTCTTTTCTCTTCCGATAGTCTGCGGTAACAGCATAGCCAATGGTGGGCGGCCCGCGTCATCGGGCTGCTCGATGGTATGCAACGGTGACCGCACAGAGTACTGCGGAGGCCCAAATCGTCTCAACCTCTATAGAGATGGAGAGACCCCTCCCCCCTCAAGGTACGTGGCATTGGCCTGGTTTGCATTTCTGTTCGACGTCCTGCCTTCTTGGGCGGCTGCGTCATGCCACCGCATGCTGCCAGTTCATGTCCCTGAGTATGCACTAACACGTTCACGAATAGCACCACGTCCGTCGATCCGAATGAGCCCACAGAGTCCCCTCCGGCGCAATGCCCTGGTCAGCCTGAGGCTGTCGGTACCTGGGATTGGTATGGCTGCTACACTGAAGCATCGACCGGACGAGCGCTCAGTTCCAAGGCTTACGCAGATGACGACATGACGCTGGCCCGCTGCGCCAGCTTCTGCGTCGGCTTCACATACTTTGGAGTAGAGTACTCCAAGGAGTGCTACTGCGGGAACAGGCTCAACACCGGATCAAGGGTGGTTGCTGACGCACAATGTAACATGGTATGCTCAGGCTCGCAATGCAGTCTCTGTGGCGCTGGCAACCGCCTATCAGTGTACGCTGTTGAAGGGACCCCCCCTGGCGGATCGCCGCCCGCCTCCACCACTTCTGCCGTACCTGAGCCCACGGCGCTGCCCGAGGGGTGGGAATCGCAGGGTTGTTGGGTCGATGCTATCGCGGGTCGTATACTTAGTCGCCAGGTTCCCGACGACGAGGAGCTGACCCTCGAGTCTTGCGTCCATGCCTGCTCGCAGCTTGGCTTCTCCATTGCCGGTGCTGAATATCACACCCAGTGCTTCTGCGGCAACCAGATCGGTAACGGCGGCAAGAAGGCCACCTCCAACGACGAGTGCAATACTGCTTGCGGTGGAAATCCAGACCAAGACTGTGGAGGCCCCAACAGAATGAGCATTTTCTCCATCGGCGAGCCCAAGGTCGTTGGGCCTCCTGCACCTGTTCCCTCAATAGGTGGTTGGGTATACCAGGGATGTGCACGAGACAATGTCAACAACAAGCGAACTTTCCCCTGGCAGCTCATCTTCGATGACATGGAGCCGTCCGATTGTCTTGACGCCTGTGCCGAGTTCGGCTACATGGCTGCTGGTCTGGAGTATGGTCGAGAGTGTTACTGCGGCGACCCAGGCGATATTGATGCCGCCGACTCGGACTTCGTGGCAGACACTCAATGCAACATCGTCTGCGCCGGTGACGCCTCTGCCATTTGCGGCGGTGGATCCCGCTTGAGCACATACTTCTGGGAAGACGACCCGTTCTATGTTTGGTCGTACCCCGAGGATGGAACGCCCGAAGCCGGCTCCTACGATTTCCTGATTGGCGGCGTTGTCATTCCTCTGATGACCTCCGAAACAATTACTGGAAAAGTCACCTTCTTGGAGAAATGGGGCACTGGCCCGCCCAATACCACTGGTGCCTATGAGCTCGATCTGACTCTTCTGGATGACTTCAAGGCAGCCTGGAGACCCATGCATGTGAAGACGGACATTTTCTGCGCTGGTGGGGTTACCCTTCCCGACAAGGCCGGCCGGCAGTTGACGATCGGCGGTTGGTCCGGTGACTCCACTTACGGTGTCCGCCTCTACAGCCCTGACGGCTCCCCGGGCGTCCCCGGCGTGAACGATTGGCAAGAAAACGTCGATGTCCTTAGTCTGCAGGATGGTCGCTGGTACCCGTCTGCCATGATCATGGCCAATGGCTCCATTCTTGTCATTGGTGGGGAGGAGGGTTCCAACGGCGCCCCGGTGCCGACTCTTGAGATTCTGCCTTACACTGGCGGTCCTCCCCTGTACATGGAGTGGCTTGAGCGCACTGATCCCAACAATCTGTACCCTTTCATTTGTGTTCTTCCTTCGGGTGGCATCTTTGTTGCCTATTGGAACGAGGCTCGTATCCTAGATGAGGTAACCTTCGAAACCATCACGACCCTACCCAATATTCCTGGAGCTGTCAATGACCCCTTGGGCGGTCGAACATATCCTCTTGAGGGTACGGCAGTTCTTCTCCCGCAGCGTGCGCCTTATACCGAGCCCCTTGGAGTTCTGATTTGCGGAGGATCAACCGAAGGACCTGCTAATGCTCTGGACAACTGTGTCACAATCCACCCTGACGCAGACGAGCCAGAATGGGTTCTCGAGAGAATGCCGAGCCCTAGGGTCATTTCTTGCATGGCTCCTCTTCCCGATGGCACGTACATTATAATCAATGGAGCCTTGCACGGCGTTGCTGGCTTTGGCCTCGCCAGCCAGCCGAACTTGAACGCTTTGCATTATGACCCCGTCAAGCCTGTTGGTAAGCGCATCACGGTAATGGCCAACACAACCGTGCCGCGTCTCTACCACTCGGAAGCCATCACTCTTCTTGACGGCCGCGTCCTTGTGTCCGGATCCGACCCTCAGGATGGTGTCAACCCGCAGGAATACCGCGTGGAAACTTTCACCCCGAGCTACTTGCTCAGCGGTAAGCCGCGACCAACTTTCAGTCTTGGAGACAAGGACTGGGCTTACGGTCAAACCGCTACGTTCACTCTCGGTGGCGCGGCCAGGAATGGAGCTATCACCGTCTCTCTTCTGGGATCTGTGTCCAGCACTCACGGCAACTCAATGGGTGCTCGCACAATCTTCCCTGCCGTCACCTGCTCCGGAACCACGTGTACTGTCACTGCGCCGCCAAACGCTCATATCTGCCCACCGGGTTGGTACCAATTCTTCGTTCTGGATGGCGGCATTCCCGCTGTGGGCGTCTATGTTCGTGTGGGAGGCGACCCGGCTGAGATTGGTAATTGGCCAGATGCCCCTGGCTTCACTAAACCGGGAGTTTAATGCTAGGCGGGTGGATAGTGGTAGGGTGTTCTCATGTATGATGCAGATGAGGTGTAAGAAATAAGGACTACTTGAGTAGTAAATGATTCAAGGACTGCAAAAGTTGAATGTTAAGATACATACCGGGATGTGTTGTTGATACGACCGTGTTGTTCTTGCCACTTATTTTGACTGAAATCTTAAGATTTCGGAAATCGTTGCAGCTTTCTCATCTTGGTTCCTTCAATTTACACAGGTTCCAAGCCAGGGCTGTTTCACCTTGCCGCAATTCTCTACAGACGAGGAAAGCATATGGTGAGTGTTTTACCTTAGTCGATCGATATTTCTGTTTGACCTATTTCCTCATCAATTCGAGTGCAGGCACAAGCTTGCCAGACTAGAAGGCCCTGAAACGTTGATGCTGGTAGCTGCCATGAGGTAAGTTTTGTCAACGCCTCAAAAAAGGGTGTCTAATGTTCCTTCTATTATTCATCCTCGAATACCAATCATCAGAGTGTATTACAAACTGCACAGAAGTTGGGCTGGGAGATGCCCAGTAATACACTGCCTCCCGGGTAGGGGCAAAGTGTTCCCGTAGGTGGGCGGAACGACCGGCTTCAAAATAATGCAACACATGCATTTGGACCTACCTAATACCTTTCCACACTCTCGCGCAATGTGGTTGTTGCATTGCTATCTTATGCAACGGCTTCGAGCATAGTACTACTGCCTTGACCAACAAAGGTATCATGCTATTGGATCGAGTTCTTGGGGTTAGATCTATGTTTCTCTTCGAGACAAACACCACACTGCCAACTAGCATCCGGTTCAAGTAAAAGCTGTAGGAAGGGAAGTCGGTGAGAGTTAGATGCCATGGTAGAAAAAAACAAGCGTCTGATGCGAGATTCATGCCGGATGTGTATGTTGGGCTTCGGTCCGAGAGACCTCTGCCTGTACAGCCTCACCGGTAATCTTCAAAAGGAAAGGGTCGGCGCGGAAGAACGTGGGAAAGGGTTCAGTGTTAATGTAGTACCACCAAATTGCTGCTTAAGTTTGCGTACAATTTTATGTTGATATTGCGAAGAACATATTTTCATTTGATAACTTCGGTCCCCATTGGTGCACAAGCCCACGTCTCGGAGGTGATCCGGAGCGTTTTTGCCCGGTGAAAGGTCACGTGATGATACCTGGCTTGCCGTCAATTTTCGGCGCTGCTAACGCAACTTCGATATCGGAGCGAAGCATCCACGCTCTTGACCTCAGAGCAGACCGACCCGACCGTATTCGACGACGTTCACAAGGACTGCGGAAAAGATGGCGGCTGTCATCAAGGCGCTCAACGCCAAGATCCGGTCGAACCCGACCACCAACTACATATGTTCCACTCGTACGTTGCACCCTCACGTGTTCTCCCATTCCACGGTCATGAAGGCTGGGACGTATTGAACCGTGTCGAACGATTGTTCCGCGAATGGCCCTTGTTCCTTCGGAGAGCGTTCCCTATAGATTTCCTATGAGGCAGACGCTGTGGGATACATTCAATCCAGACCCCGCGATGGAAACAATTTCGCATTCTTGACCCTCGGAGGATAACAGCCATTGCGCTGTTTCTCGAGACCTGGTAGCATAGCTGGTACTAACTCTTTCTCTGCGCAGACTTCTGGGGCCCCGTGTCCAACTTCGGCATTCCCCTTGCCGCTGTGATGGACACGCAGAAGAGCCCTGATCTGTGAGTCGGCATCCGAAGATCCCGATCTTTCGTTTCGGCAACTGACACTCGCAACCTCCAGGATCTCCGGACCTATGACTGGCGCGCTCTGCATCTACGCTCTCACTTTCATGCGATACTCCCTCGCCGTCACCCCTAAGAACTACCTCCTCTTCGCCTGTCATACCGTCAACGCGGGAGCCCAGTTCACTCAGGCTTACCGCTTCATGAACTACCATCACTGGGGAGGAAAGGAGCAGCTGGCTGTGTCAGAAGGCGTGCAGGCCGCAAAAGACAAGGCCGAGCAGGTGGCAGAGCAGGTGAAGGGTGCAGTGACCAAATAAAATGGGTAAACTCATAAGGAGCAGACCTCGCTCAGCAAGATGGAGCAGTACTTGGAAAACGACACCATGGCTATGTCTTGGATTGGTTCTGGAGGCAATCCGTGCAAGTTGGCATATGGACCAGCCTCTAGACCTCCGTACCTGTATCATTACACATTACGAATGACTGCTTGCCACAATAGCGCGTTTGACACAAATAAGCTGGCTCACCAAAAACGAGATCTTGCTCAGTGAATATCTCATTGCTGGCGCATCGGTGCGGCGTTGGAGACGGACCGAGTGTGTGATTGTGATTGTGTTTGTGACGCAAGGCGGTGATATTGAGCTGTTTGTCGGAAACGGTGACTGTGTGAAGGACTCTTCAGCGACGCTCCGTATAAATGGTCGAGCCCAGAGAGAACACAACACCTTAGCAAAGGTAGGAGATCTCTCAATGATTTTGAAGGTTTAAAAGCTAGGAATGTGCTTCGAGTCAGCTATTTGTGGGCTCACATCTGTCTCCCCTACATTGACATCATTGCAAAGGAAAAGCCTAGCTTTTTGTTTGAATCGAAGGTCAAGTCCCATTCTTAGCCGCGAAATGGTGCGGCAGGGAAAAGGTGGCTCAATCTTCTAAAAAAATGACTTTGACTCGCACGGTCAATAGAATCCATCGCAGATCGACAGCACGTTCACCAATGTGAGAGGAGCGTGCTCTTCATGCCTCCTGCCAAGAATGCAATGACCTCTACAGATGGCTTTGCAATTAGCTTTGAGGAGTGTCCAGATTGGGTTTAGAGTTCCGTCCCTAGAAGGCGGTAAGAGGAAGCTTCATGTTGGTGTTGAGGAAGTTGCCCTGATGGTGTTTTCGGGTTACGGAGGAGATTCGCTTCGCATGCCGCCAATACCCAGGAGTAGCCGTTCCTTTTGTCCTTTTGAGTCACAGAATTGGCGTATCAATGGCGACAGGCTGATTTATTGGCTCATCCACGTGGAATCGGCATGAATTCCAACCATACCTTCGGGAGAGGCAAGGTCAAGACCGAGGCTAGACACATAGCCTCGATGATAACACGGGACGCTAAGCCTTTAGCCCGGGCTGTGGGAAGCCAGTCAAATGTCCGCGAGGAATGGTTACTGCGGGTGCCAAGAACGCCATTGCAAGCGTAACCTTGCAGAAGTATGAAACCTGTCTTGACGAAGCTTATTGCAGACTCGGTCGTCGTTTCAGCAGGCTCGGGACAATACCGCGCGAAACGGTGCCAGATCTCAAGCCCCATCTTTATGCTGCCGAAATCTGTCAAGGGTTGGTGGCTGCGAAACAAAGACCAGCAAACTACAGTGGAGATACGGCATTCACAAGCTAAGGCGACTGCGATCGTCTCTGATAATGAATGCGTAGCATCCGTAAATAGCTCAGGCGACGCACAAACGGTGGGGTACCGCTTTGTTGAAACGCGGCAATTCTGAGCAGAAAACTTCAGCTCCGGCAGATTGGCGACGCAGATAGCATCGTCACACAGATGCTTGCGTTGGCAATTTGCTAATAGAAAAAGCTGAGGTCATCAAGTCGATCGGCTGAGTGACAAAATGCATGGGGGCTCGAGTGGGATGTCGATCCGGATTGGGAATGGATGGCTTTCTAGTCGTCGTAGATTGTGGGTAAATCAGCGTGCGCTGGAAAGCAGAATGGAGATAGACCGGCAATGAGAAATGGAGCGTCACGATAGTGGACCTGGAGAAGAGCAGGCATTCGCGCTGAGACCGAGGTCGGGTCGTTGGCGCTATATAGCCGAGGTCGGTGCAAAGGGAGAGATTTTTCCAAGACAGCCAAGCAGCATGGCCAGGCATATCGGCTATACAACGTCGACTCGGTGACTGTCGGAGATGGGGAGTATGACACCTGACGAAATGAGTGATTATAATGCCACGGCTAGTCTTTGGAAAACTAGATTGCTCGGGTCCCAACGGGCCAAGAGGTGCCGTTCCTTACGGGCAGAAAGCCGAGCGAATGCCGAATGCAAGACTGACGATGAGATGCATGGCTGCGAGCCGCACATCTGGTGTACTACGAGGGTCAGGACCAGTCGCCGTATTGTTTGAGCGAAGGGGCACCCAACCCATGGTCACTACTGTATTGTTTCTCCGTAATGAACCCCAGTGTGGGTCACTGATCGAACGGGAAGATGAAGTGCATCCAGGACAGGGGGATGGGTGGTTTCGACGATGCGAGGCTGTGATGGTAACTTGACCCAGCACCCGCTAGCCAAGGAGGTCAAGGGTGCGTTGCCGATGCGCATGCTAAACAGACCGTGCAGCAGACGACGGCGGTCCATGCTGCAGACTGAAGAAGAGCAAACGAGTCGAGTCGAGTCGACAGCGTCTGAGCGCGCCGAAACAGAGACAACCTTAAACGTAAGCTCTCTAGCTCATTTGGCAACGGATCCCATTATCGCACGGCTCCCATTGGCCAATGGCCTTTGTGCAAAAAGCAACCACATCATCAAGGAGGGGGGAAACGTGGGGACTCGCTCTGGAGGGAGAGTCAAGCACTAGGAGCTACGTCTGCACCTTCACCTGAGATGTGGCAAAGCCGGTGTCTCAACAACTGTGTCAGTGCTAAAAACAAGACTGCTTGGCGCGGACAGACTGGCATGTCCTCCTCGAGGGCTTGAGAATCCGCCAAAAGGATTGCTTGCTGGTGATGTGAAGGTTGGCCCGGTGAGGAGCATCAGCTTGCCCACGTACACCTCTAAATGATGACTCAAAGAAAGTCGACCGGCCGAAGCACCGTTCAGGCGAGACAGGGGCATCCCGTTTCCTTACCTGACAGAAATCCTTCTCCGTTAGCGGCTTGGGGTGCTGGATCGAGCAATTCACATGCGAAATCATCATCTAGACCAGATCTTTCAACCCCCCCCCAAAAAGTGTAGCAACTACCTTGGGTCCCGGATGGGAAAACATTGATTGATAATGGGAAAGGGCATTGTTCTATTTTCAGAGCCATCTGACGCGTTGCGAGATTGATCACTGATTGACCAAACCATCTCAAGGCCCCTCTTGAGACACTCGAGACTATCACCAAGCTGGTCCGACCCGCCATGCTGCGACGGGAGTCCTATCCGAGCACGACAGTGTTTTGACTCTGCCGCGACCGTGCTAGCGCCGTTTCCATCCGACAGCGGTAGCTCTAGTCCCACGCCTGAGCCAGAGCTTGAGCCCATGTGCGCCGTGGGTGGAACTTGGGGGGGTTTTGCTTGCTGGCAACTTAGGTAGGCTCAGGTGAACCAAGGAAGTAGTGGCAGCGAGGCCAGGTTACGCAAGTTACCGCGAGGAAAGGTGCGCTCCTCCCGGGCCAAGAAGGTACCTCTGAGACCCTCCTGCTACCCGCTGTACCTTAGCCTCGGCGCCAGGGTCTGGCGACTGCCCCTCCTCGGTCGAGCCCTTATTTCTTCCAGGCCCTCCCTCCCCCTCCTCCCAGGAACCTTTCCTTTCTCTTCCTATCTTTGTCCTCCCCTCTCCAGATTCCCCGGTGGCTCTAGTCTTTATTTCTAGCAGCTGCTGCCCCTCGATTTTTACCCTCCTGTCCCAGAGAGCATCGCTGCGTGACGACGTCGTTATCGCGCTCTTTGGCAAGCAAGCATACCCTTGTAGCTCGTGACGTCTGGAGCTCTGGTTAGCTGCTGCTGTGCTACCCCACACTCGCGCGCAAATCCATCTTTCACAAGCAGCGACACCGAACGTGCCCCGCAGAGCCCGTTCGTCGACGCGAGAGCTGTCCCTCCTCCTACAACGCTCTCCTCCCGCAAACCGCGACCTTACATACCTAATATCCATTCTTCAAAATGGCCAACCTCCCTCAGCAGCCGCTGACCTTCCACGATGTCTTTGACGACGATGAGGTCGAGCCCAAGGAGGCCCCGACCGTCCACCACATCCGCGCCAACTCGAGCATCATGCAACTGAAGAAGATCCTTGGTGAGTGCCCGTGCCAATCGATCGGGCTCCGACAAGTCTGCGCAAGCACTTGAGGAAATCTTACTGACTCTTGTCTTCTACTTCCAGTTGCCAACCGTGGCGAAATTCGTAAGTTCCCATACCCTTCCTATGTTTGATTGCATTGACTAATGAACTGGCAGCTATCCGAGTATGATTACCCCCGCTTACAAAAACCACGACCCATTGGAGATTGGCATACTAACACATTTGTTCGCAACAGATTTTCAGAACCGTACGTGAACCCTTTGACATTACTGAAACTTCCTCGACATGTCACTAACCTACGGCATTAGGCCCATGAACTTTCGCTGCATACCATCGCAGTCTTCAGTTATGAGGACCGTCTGAGCATGCACCGACAGAGTAAGAAGCCTGAACCAATCAGCATCCAGAAGTACATGCACTGACACGTCGCATCATAGAGGCCGACGAAGCCTACGTCATTGGCAAGCGTGGTCAATATACCCCAGTCGGTGCTTATCTTGCCGGCGACGAGATCATCAAGATCGCCGTCGAGCACGGTGCCCAGATGATCCATCCAGGTATGTCCGGTACCACTATGGCCTATTGGTTAGCTTATTGACCGGACTAGGATACGGTTTCCTTTCTGAGAACGCCTCGTTCGCTCGCAACGTCGAGAAGGCTGGTCTGATCGTAAGTACTTACAGGTGTCTTGTGTCAGCAGAGTACATGTGCTAACAGGGAGCGATATCGCATAGTTCGTTGGTCCCTCCCCCGATGTGATCGATTCGCTCGGTGACAAGGTCTCTGCCCGTAAGCTGGCCATCGCCGCCAACGTCCCAGTCGTCCCTGGTACCGAGGGTGCTGTCGAGAGGTACGAGGAAGTCAAGTCGTTCACCGACACCTATGGCTTCCCTATCATCATCAAGGCCGCCTACGGTGGTGGTGGTCGTGGTATGCGTGTCGTCCGCGACCCTGAGTCACTGAAGGAGAGCTTCGAGCGAGCCACTTCAGAGGCCAAGTCGGCCTTCGGCAATGGTACCGTCTTTGTCGAGCGTTTCTTGGACAAGCCTAAGCACATTGAGGTCCAACTTCTCGGTGATAACCACGGAAACATCGTCCACCTCTACGAGCGTGACTGCTCAGTCCAGCGCCGACACCAGAAGGTCGTTGAGATTGCGCCCGCCAAGGACCTCCCTGCCGAAGTTCGCGATGCCATCCTCAACGACGCCGTCAGGCTGGCCAAGTCCGTCAACTACCGCAATGCTGGCACTGCGGAGTTCCTGGTTGACCAACAGAACCGATACTACTTCATTGAAATTAACCCTCGTATCCAGGTCGAGCACACCATTACCGAGGAAATCACCGGTATTGACATTGTCGCTGCCCAAATTCAGATTGCTGCCGGTGCCACGCTTTCGCAGCTCGGCCTGACGCAAGACCGCATCTCTACTCGCGGTTTCGCTATCCAGTGCCGAATCACCACTGAGGATCCCGCGAAGCAGTTCCAGCCGGATACCGGCAAGATTGAAGTTTACCGATCTGCTGGTGGTAACGGTGTCCGCCTCGACGGTGGTAACGGTTTTGCCGGTGCTGTTATTACTCGTAAGTAACCGTCTTCGCCTTCTCAAAGGCTTTTCGTCGTTTTCTTGTTTGAGTTTCCTTCAGAGCATGACCAGGCTTTGATATCGATGCCTGCTTTTTGACATAGGCACTAACAACCCTGTTTTTTTAGCCTACTACGACAGCATGCTTGTCAAGTGTACTTGCCACGGCTCTACCTATGAAATTGCTCGCAGAAAGGTCCTCCGTGCTCTGATTGAGTTCCGTGTCCGAGGTGTCAAGACAAACATTCCCTTCCTGGCCTCTCTGCTCACTCACCCCACTTTCATCGATGGTAACTGCTGGACCACGTTCATTGATGACACTCCTCAGCTTTTCGACCTTGTTGGCAGCCAGAACCGTGCCCAGAAGCTGCTTGCTTACCTTGGTGACGTTGCCGTCAACGGCAGCAGCATCAAGGGCCAGGTCGGTGAGCCCAAGTTCAAGGGTGAAATCATTCTCCCAGAACTCTACACCTCGCAGGGCGAAAAGGTGGACGTCTCTCAGCCCTGCACCAAGGGTTGGAGGAACATCATCGTTGAGCAGGGCCCCAAGGCCTTCGCCAAAGCTGTTCGCGAGTACAAGGGTTGCCTTCTCATGGACACTACATGGCGAGACGCTCACCAGTCTCTTTTGGCCACTCGTGTCCGCACTGTCGATCTCTGCAACATTGCCAAGGAGACTAGCCACGCCCTGTCGAACTTGTACAGTCTCGAGTGCTGGGGTGGTGCTACCTTCGACGTTGCTATGAGATTCTTGTACGAGGATCCTTGGGACCGCCTGCGCAAGATGCGAAAGCTGGTGCCCAACATTCCCTTCCAGATGCTGCTCCGTGGTGCCAACGGTGTTGCTTACTCCTCCCTTCCTGATAATGCCATCGACCAATTCGTCGATCAGGCCAAGAAGAACGGCGTCGACATCTTCCGTGTCTTCGATGCTCTGAACGACATCGACCAGCTCGAGGTCGGTATCAAGGCTGTTCACAAGGCCGGAGGTGTTGTGGAAGGAACAGTGTGCTACTCAGGAGACAGTACATCCCCCCCACTCCGTTTCCGTAATCGCTCCCACTAACGATGACTTCTAGTGCTTAACCCCAACAAGAAGTATAACCTTGAGTACTACCTGGAACTAGTTGACAAGCTTGTCGCCCTCGATATCCATGTTCTCGGTATCAAGGATATGGCTGGTGTGCTGAAGCCCCATGCTGCTACTCTTCTGATTGGATCTATCCGCGAGAAGTACCCCGACCTTCCCATCCACGTTCACACTCACGACTCCGCCGGTACTGGTGTTGCGTCAATGGTTGCCTGCGCCAAGGCTGGCGCTGATGCCGTCGATGCTGCCACCGACAGCTTGTCCGGCATGACTTCTCAGCCAAGCATCAACGCCATCCTGGCCTCTTTGGAGGGCAGCGATCTTGATCCCGGTCTGGACCCCAAGCAGGTCAGGGCACTTGACACCTACTGGTCTCAGCTCCGTCTGCTGTACTCTCCTTTCGAGGCTCACCTGGCTGGTCCCGACCCCGAGGTTTACGAGCACGAAATCCCTGGTGGCCAGCTCACCAACATGATGTTCCAGGCCTCGCAACTCGGCCTTGGATCGCAGTGGCTTGACACAAAGAAGGCCTACGAGCACGCCAATGACCTTCTTGGCGACATCGTCAAGGTCACGCCCACTTCCAAGGTCGTCGGTGATCTTGCTCAGTTCATGGTCTCCAACAAGCTGGGCCCTGAGGATGTCAAGGCTCGCGCTTCCGAGCTCGACTTCCCTGGATCCGTTCTTGAGTTCCTCGAGGGTCTTATGGGCCAGCCGTACGGAGGATTCCCCGAGCCCCTTCGCAGCGACGCCCTCCGCGGACGACGCAAGCTGGACAAGCGACCTGGTCTGTTCCTTGACCCTGTCGACTTTGCTAAGGTAAAGAGGGACCTGGGCAAGAAGTATGGCGGCCCTGTCACGGACTGCGATATCGCTTCGTACGTCATGTACCCCAAGGTCTTTGAGGACTACAAGAAGTTCGTTCAGCAGTACGGTGATCTCTCTGTCCTTCCTACCAAGTACTTCCTCTCCAAGCCTGAGATCGGCGAGGAGTTCAATGTCGAGCTGGAGAAGGGCAAGGTCCTCATCCTGAAGCTTCTCGCCGTCGGACCTCTTAGTGAGAACACCGGCCAGCGTGAGGTATTCTTCGAGATGAATGGCGAAGTGCGACAGGTTGCCGTCATTGACAAGAAGGCTGCTGTCGAGAACATCAGCCGCCCCAAGGCCGAAGCCAGCGACTCCAGCCAGGTCGGCGCTCCTATGTCAGGTGTGCTGGTTGAGCTGAGAGTTCACGAGGGCTCGGACGTCAAGAAGGGTGACCCTCTTGCTGTCCTGTCCGCAATGAAGATGGTGAGTAATTCCTTTCATTCAAATAAACAGATTATGGCTTCGATTGCTAACATGGACTTCAGGAAATGGTTATTTCTGCTCCTCACAGCGGCAAGGTTGCCAGCCTCCAAGTCAAGGAGGGCGACTCAGTGGATGGTAACGACCTGGTTTGCCGAATCACCAAGTCATGAATGAATAATACTTAATGGCATGTTTATGAAACGAGACTCGGGTCGATGAATAAGGAAATAGCTCAGGAGTAGTTTGTGTGGAGAGTTGGTTTAACACGAGGATTGGGAAGGCTACCAATACCTACAGCTCAACAGTTTAAGGCTGAATAGCTTAGCAAGTAAAAATTTGAATAAAAAGTTATTAATCAAGTCTGCTTTTCCCCCGGTGGCCTTTCATTTTCGAAGTTTCATGGTTTGCCTGATGCTTGATTCCACTGTGGAGGCTCGTTTGCCCTTGTATTATGGCAGAGAAGCACACCAGCAAATGAACTGGTGAAAAACCAGGGGTTGCTGTTTGACGAACAGGGGTATCTTACAGTGGTTTGACATGAGTTTCGCTCAATACTACGTTATGAGCCTATGAGAGTATTTGATTGAGGGAGCGAAAGAATATATATATTTAAAAAAATCTATTATTATAAAGCTTTATAGCGCTTTTTTAGAAAAGAACTATTTAATTTATTATTAATTATAATATTCAAGAATTAAAAGGTTCATATTCTAGTATTATGGGAAACTTTTCTCGGCTAGCTGTAGATTTGCATTCGAAGTATGCCATATATCGTGAAACAAGCTACCTTACTTACACGGGAAGGTTGGCAAACCATGATGTGTAGAAACAAGGAATGAGTGAAGAACCGGAACAAAGCATCGGCTTCCTCAAAATGAAGCTCCCTTTCTCCTCTTCAGCATCCTTGCTTCTGGGCAGAATGGAGCTCGTTTCGGCGCATTACAGTACTGTGTGTGGCGGGTAGGCTAGTTGGAGCTTATCACGAAATCAGGCCTAACACTTGCAGTTTTTCTCGGAACGGTCAAGCCTTGCATGGGGAGCCCCGTAACTGCGTCGAAGGAGTCATCGCTGCTGTAAACGAGGCACTGGATTGGCCAATTCCTTGGTTGGTTCCATGCTCACAACGATGTATATAGAGTGACTCATTTTGCTAGTGGGTTTGTCAGCCTCAGTGTGGCTTTGCCACTGGCTGGTTGGCTCCACCAATACCCGGTTCCCGAGGCTTCAAGATATTGTTTAAACCATTCTCTTCTAGCCAGAACTTTGCTTCCTTTTCTTCCTCTCTTTGCGAATTCATCAATCCTCCGAGCCTACTTGGCAGCTACTTGGCTCTTTCCCTCGAGTCTTGCTGGGCATTTTCTGATTTCCTTTTTATTTTATTTTCCTGTTTCAGAAGTCGCTGTATTTCAAAAAGCGCAACAACAAACACCACATCTTCGCAATACACCATCTCGCCACTACAGGTTCAGGATTCTTCTTTACCACCAACTGCAATCATGTCTGGGGACGGAGAAACACAGACGCAAACACAGCCAGCACCAGCGAGGGTGAATGGCCCATCGTCAAGGGGGCATCGAAGAGGCCGTGGAGGAAGAGGAAGGGGCCACGACGGTGGGTCTCAGAGAGGGGGTCGGAATACCTCCTCTCAGCAGACCCGGGAATCTCAAACTCCAAACTCAGAGGCCGCGCCGGTGGAAGCTGGCGCAGCAACGTCGAACCCAGGACGTGGTGGACGGGGACGGCGTCATCAACCCCAGCAAAGAGGACGAGGTAGAGCTTCAGCTCATGGTGCCATTAGATCCGCAGGCGGTAGATCTTTCGGCGGCCATCTCACCACCTCTACTGAGGAGACCAGATCCTCCTCTCCAGTCCCTTCGTTAAGCGCTGATGCTCCAGAATTCGTGCCCGGCCACCCTGTGCCCCCAAGAAGGTATGTTTCGTCAGGAAGAGGCATTGATTGGAGCACATCAACTAATTTGACCAGTAAACCGGCATCGAAAAGGGAAGCGCGAGCCAAACTGCCAAAGTCCACAGCTACAGACTTGGCAACCAGGATCCATGAGGACATCAGCAATGTCAATTATGAATGTGCCATTTGTACCGATGATGTCGTCCGCAAATCCCAAGTCTGGTCCTGCAACATCTGCTGGACCGTGGTTCATCTGAAATGTGTCAAGAAGTGGTATGGCAATCAGAAGAAGCAGCATGATGAAATTCGGTCATCCGAAGCCCAAAGAGAATTCTCCTGGAGATGCCCAGGCTGCAACTCGAAATTGACCGACGAGCCTGGCTCTTATCACTGCTGGTGCGGCAAGGACATCAACCCTTCCCCATCCAGCAACGCACTTCCGCCTCATTCGTGCGGTCAGACATGCTCAAAGCCAAGAGGGACATGCCCCCATCCGTGTTCCCTTCAGTGCCACGCCGGACCCTGTCCACCGTGTGGCTTAGTGGGTCCTGTTCAATCTTGCTTTTGCGGCAAGAACACTTCTCGAAAATTGTGCAGGGAGACGGATTATGAGAATGGCTGGAGCTGCGAGGAGATCTGTGATGATCTGATGCCATGTGGAGAGCACATGTGCGAGAAGGTCTGCCACCCTGGTCTTTGCGGTGACTGCACCGTGACCGTTGACGCCCGGTGTTTTTGCGGTCGAGTTGAGAAGCAGATGTTGTGCTTCGAGCGCGAGGACCCTCAGCAGTCCTTCAATCCAGAGAAGAATGATTGGTTCGAAGCGTCCTTCAACTGTGGTACACTCTGCGATCGCAGCTTTGACTGCGGAATCCACAAATGTTCCGAAATTTGCCACCCTCAGGATGAGCAGCCAAATCATTGTCCGTTTTCGCCGGATATGGTCTCTAACTGCCCATGCGGTAAGACCACACTCGATGAGCTGCTTGATGATCCGAGATCAACTTGTCAAGACGCTATTCCGCACTGCGAAAAAGCTTGCGAGAAGCCTCTTCCATGCGGTCACCTCTGCAAAGCCAAATGCCATACTGGCGAGTGCGGTTTCTGTTTTGAGATGATCGATCTTCCCTGCCAATGTGGCCGCATTTCCAGCCGAACGATCTGCCAACAAGGCGAGACCCTGCATCCCATGTGTATGAGAACTTGCCAGGCAACCCTGAGCTGTGGCAGGCACAAGTGCGGCGAGCATTGTTGTGCAGGAGAAAAGAAGGCCACGGAGCGAGCCGCGGCAAAGAGGAAACACAAGGTTTCCGAGCAGATCCCGGCCATTGAAGCCGAGCACATTTGTATCAAGACCTGCGGTCGACCTCTAAAGTGCGGAAGCCATAATTGCCAGCAGATGTGCCACAGAGGACCCTGTGGAAGCTGCCCAGAAGCAATCTTTCACGAGATCAGCTGCGACTGTGGTCGGACGGTTCTTCAACCACCACAGCCTTGTGGTACTCGCCCTCCCGAGTGCCGATTCGATTGTCTCCGACGCCCGAGTTGCGGTCACCCTCCCGTCAGTCACAATTGCCACCCTGACGACGTTCCTTGCCCCAAGTGCCCGTTCTTGGTCGACAAGTGGTGTGCTTGCGGCAAGGAAAAGCTGCGGAGCCAACCATGCCATCTCCAGGAAGCCTACTGCGGACGGCCTTGTGGCAAAGACCTCAAGTGCGGCTTGCACAAATGCAAGAAGCTGTGCCATCGGGATGGTGAGTGCGAGGATGCAGGAACTACCACCGGCCACTGTGCGCAGGTTTGTGGAAAAACGAAGCTCTTCTGCGAACACGCTTGCCAGAAGACTTGCCATGGCCAGACACGTATGTATTTTGTTTTCATGTTTTCGACTACTGATACTGACAAATCTATAGCTTGCAACGAGTCCGGCCCATGCCCTGGCAAAGTGACAATTGTGTGCCCCTGTGGGCTGCGCAAGCAGGAAGTCAAGTGCCTCGCCAGCAGCTCGAATCCCACGCCGTCTCATCCAGAGATCAAGTGTGATGACGAGTGTCTTCGCCTTGACCGCAACCGTCGACTTGCCGCCGCCCTCAACATTGATCCGGCCTCTCACCTCACGGACCACGTGCCCTACTCCGACACCACGCTCAGTATCTTCCAGGAGAACAAGTCCTGGGCCGAGACTCAGGAGCGAGAGTTCCGCGTCTTCGCCAGCACCCCCAGCGAGGTGAGGATGAGGTACAAGCCGATGCCGAGCCATCAGCGAGAGTTCCTCCACTCGCTGGCTGCGGACTTTGGACTGGAGAGCAGGAGTGAGGAGCCGGAGCCCCAGCGCTACGTAGTCGTGTACAAGGGCCCGCGGTTCGTATCGGCCCCAACCAAGACGCTCGCACAATGCGTCAAGATCCGGGCCAAGCAGGCGGCCGAGGCTGCCGCCGCTGCGGAAGCTTCCCGGCCACCAAGCCCACCGGCCCTGGTTCAGGAACCTTTCAATGCATTTTTTTTCACGTCGCCTCGGTTCGGCCTCACCGTCGACGAAATAAAGTCCGCCCTGGAAGCAGACCTTGCCAGCCAACCGTCACTGCAGTTCAAGATCGACTTCCTCACAGCCACGGACGAGGTACTCATGAGGGCCACGGCGAACTACTCCGCGTTCCTCACGCCCCCGGCCATGGAGCAGGCCCTGACGAGCCTCAAGCCCCGGATTGCGGCCACGGTGGGCCAGCGCGAGCTGGCAGCCTCGGTGCTGCTGTGCCACGTCGACGGCAACGACCAGATCTCCCGCAAGGAGAACATATCCCAGCACAGCGCGTCCGGGTGGAGCGCCGTGGCCGGCAGGGCGGCGTCGCGCAAGGCCTCGCCATCGTCAGAGGATGCCGCCGCGAAGAGCGGCGGGAGAAAGCTGCTGGGCCTGAGGAAGAAGAAGGTTGGAAAGGAACAGGACAAGCCTTGGTCTGCGCTTGGTGGGGACGTTGAGTGTTAAGAGAAGTGACTTGGTTTGTTGCTTAACCTCTACCTAAGCTACTCGACTAGAAAGGGTGCTTCTCATACCATGCAATTAGAACTTAATGCATTATCCCGTATATATTTCATACCTTCGTGAATTCGCCGAGTGCGATCCTGATCAACTCTTCTCAGAGGCAATCTAATACGTAGTGAACAAGATACAGGCACATAACGAGCGACATCACTTAGAAGTACCGATTGAACAGAGCGGAAGCTGAGTGGCTTATGTACTTTATTTGCAAATTCTAGTCATAACAGTCTTTGTACAACCCGGATGTGGGAATGCTCGTCACGTTAATATGTCATCTCGAATGGGTATCAATCATACTGGGAGGCCCTGCATAAACGAGTCACCTGGCCGATCCCAACCCCAATGTCGTGTCAATGTTTTGGGGCCACAATTACGTTTATCAGTGCCTTTTCTCGGCGACCCTGCCGGTCGTGACGTCGGCCAGGAAATCCGCAATGGCCTCAAAGTAGCCTTCTTCTAAGACGCTGGAGTTGTGGTCGCCCCCGGGCAAGGGCTTCCATCTTTTGTCCGGGGTTGTGGCGATTTCGTAGAGCTGTCGCATATGGGTTGGCCTAGGATTGCATTAGTAAATGAAATTGCACGGAATATGCAGTGACATGAAGGTGTTGGGGTTTGTTTTGTTCAGTTTGAGATATGGGTTTTAATCACGACCACATGGGATCAGATTTTGTGGGTGATGCATTGATCATCATAGAAATCAGGAAGAAAAAGCAACGAGACTTGAAAAAACTTACGGTACAATTTCGTCCTGCAGACCGCTGAGAAAGAGTATTGGAACCTTCTTGATGGTCGGTAGGACAGACTCGCTAGCCCAGACCTGATGACACAGCAAAGTAAAGTATTTGGCGGGAGGGAGAACCGAAGGGATCAGCTTTCTCATGGACAAGAACGTATTCTCAAGAATCATGCCGGCAATGTCACCGGCCTCCTGATTTTTGGAAACGAGCTTGATGCTCACCGCACCACCCAGGCTTTGGCCGTAAATGATGTACTTGTGACTTCGCGTCTCTGCCCGCTGGCGGAGATAATCGAGGCCCGTCTGGGCATCCATGTTCAGACCATACTCGTCCGGCTCACCAGTGGAAGCGCCATATCCTCTGTACTCAAGCATGAGGATATTGCAACCAGTAAAGTTGACGAGCATGCGTGCAATGGGCAGTCGGTGTCCAATGTTGCCAGCGTTGCCGTGGAACATTAAAATGGTCACGTTGCTATTGCTACCGCCACGCGGACCGCGAATGTAAAAAGCGGACAGTTTCTCGCCATCGTCGGTAGGGATGACAAGCTCCTCGAAATCCTTGATGTTGAACTGCGACGGTCGTGGGACGTCGGTTCGAGAATTCGGGGGCATATGCGAAGGGTAGATTAGTGCCCTAAAAAAGAAGAAAAGTTAGCTATTTATTGGAGCTCGGAGTGTGGAGACACGTCTCCGAAGATCAGACGGTGGTATCAGGGATCATTGATTGGGGTTGGCGCCAGGGCGATAACGCACTTTTGCTTGAAATAGAGCAGAGATGTAAGGACGGCAGCGACACCCTATCGCGCAATGTAACGTTAGCATTTGGTCCTCAAAAGGTCGAGGCTTGCCGTGTTTTGGGGGGGGGGCGCAAACACCGTCCTCGTCCGATCGTGCCCGGGGTGCTGCGCTACCTGGCGGTCCCACGATACCCAAAATGAGGATCGCACAGAGCGCGGCATAACAGCTCCAAGCCCGAGATGGTCGGAAGCCTTACCGTCGAAGCGACTGCCGGCAGACGCATGTATGAAGCAGCGGAGCTTAGGAGCGAGGCGGTCTGCTCCCAGTAGGTCGTCAAGGTCGAAGGAGAGGAGCTGGAACTCGACATGGTTGCGCGAGGAGGTGTCGCCATAGACTTGGACGCCACGAAAGGGGGAAGCGCACAGGAGGTGGGTGGTCGAATAATGGAACCCTCTTATTAGCAGATGTTGGGATATATAGTGAAGAGGACACCAGGCTGAGCAGATAGCGCCAAAGGGCCAATGCGACGGGTGGTCTAAGGTAGTTTGGCTCTCGGTCGACGACTAGATCAGCCGGGCAAAACGGGCGGCGTCGCTTGGTTTGGAATCGAAATGAGGCACAGCGAGGTCGATGCGAAGATGTTTCCTCGTGTGGTTGTTGTCTTCCAGCTACCGTAGCGCAATCCTCTCGTCTGAGCCGTCCAAGCTGGTGATCGCCAACCAACGCGGATCAATGCTGACGAGCAAAGGCAGCACTCGACTTGCAGCCTCTGGCAGCGCTCGTTGTAAGCCGGGAAAACGAAGAAACTCTCTCGCCCCAACTGCGGCTGCAAAATGAATCTCAGCCGGCCTGGTCGGGAGAAGCAGCAAAGGTCGGGCCCGATGGCAAAGGAGTCAGGGCTAGAACCAGTTCACCCCGAGCCGAGCTTGGGAGACGATGGTGGGGACAACTGGTTTGCCCCCCCCCCTTTGTATCAGGTGTCTTTCCAGGGAACGGCCGAGGCTCTCTTACCTCACCAGGCTTATGAGTAGCGGTCTGCATTTAAGAGGGCCATTCCAGCGGCCAGGCCAGAAGCCCGAAAAAAAAAAAGAATTGAAAATAGGGGGGGGAAATTGATAGCAGATAAACTGGTCGATATGGAATATGAAGATGAAAAAAATATATAAAATAAAGAGAGATCAAGCCAACATTAACATTGGGATACTGTTACAATATGTGTTTATGTTTGGGTGGAACAGAACCTGCAGGCGTACCTGAGCAGGTACCTAAGGTGTAACCAGGTACCTGACTGTGCCTGACCCTAGGATGCTTTGCTGATGGAGCCTCCAGGGGCCAACGCAGACTATTGACTACCTTGCCTTACTGAAGTGGTACCACATTTGCATGAGCAATTTCGTTGCCATTCAAGTTTCGTATAGTACGGTAGCTCCCTTTCAAGTGCTCTACTGTGAAGAGCAAACAAGGGTTTCTTAGCTACCAAAGGCAGAATGTTGGTCATGTCCGTCCTGCCCACTCACCAGGTCACCGTCCTGCGGCCGAACATCGTCATGGTTCCCGAGACGGTCCGATGGGCCACATGCACCTGGGCACTGGACTAATCGGCTTGACATCTCCGATCTGGAAGCTTCCCAACGGTGGCTGCCAGAGACAAAGATGCGAGTCTCAGCCCGCATCTCATCCAGCCTGGCATCGCAGTTGGAAGGCAGCGCATATCGGGTCTTCCATTCCGTAGCGGTTATGATGACCATTTTCCCCGCAGGTTGTGACACCCCTCCAAATCTGTAGCCTTTTCTAAGGCAATAAGCCCTCAGCTTTCTCCGAAGGCTTTCATGGAAGTGAAATATTGAGGTGATAAACAATCGACTTGGTAACTCAAGAGCCACTAGTTTTTGGACTACTGCTTGAAGGCCTTGGATTTTGCCCACTGTCTCAATGCCAGAGGCGCTACAAGGCGGCCAAGGCCTCATGACACCTTACGGGATGCTCGGCGATACGAACTGCGGCCAGCAAGCCTGCGCCATCACATTGCAATGAATCAGTCACTAATCAAATTCGAAAGTCCGAAAGCCCCTCCGTGCATCTCCGGCTCTTTCGGTGCTTGGAAGACCAAGCATGCAGCATCTACGTCATGTCTGCAACCAACCATCGTCAAGCGGTTCGTCAGAGACATGGAGCACATGATCACCACCAAGGCCTTTCGGAGCACCGTGCGATGGGGGGGCTTGTATTTCCACAACAGTACGACATTGCTGCTAACGAGGATGCGGACGCGGCAGGCATCAGTTGCACCGATGAGCCAGCTAAGCAGGCACCATAGCCCCGGTGCAAATTGGCGGTGAGAGTCAAAATGAGCGAGCAGTCTTTGCCTCGATGATCAAAGACATATATCTCAACCATCCATAGCTGCGACTTCGTGTCACCTGCAACCACCTGTCTGAGATGGGAGCTTGCGCATGTCATATCTCTGTTACTGCACAGCACCGCAGTATGCAGACGCCTAGCCACGGGATCGTTGCAGCATCTTATTAGCGTAGCTTATCTGATAGACAATACACATGGCAGCACCCGCTAAACGGAAAGCTAACTCAAGTGGGCGAGCGTGCCCGGAGTGCTCCAGAGACCAAGCCAGCACTCGCGCCAGCCGCAGGACGATCCCGAGCTCGCAAGTGGCCAATTCACCAGCTAGTTGCCTAAAATGGCAACAGGCTATGACCTGACTGGGAACATCAGCCAAGCGTTCCCGAAGCTGGCTGACCCAAAAGTAGTCCATGACAGTGCTTGAGCAGTAAGATGGCTGCGGGTAATACAGTCATCTTGCAGGGAAGCGAGCAGAAATAAGCAACAGCGCAAGCACGCGACGGGAGAAAGGAAGATTGAGGACGTGGGAACCACACGTTCGGTTATCCATTCACATGCTGGTGGGCGCTGCGCGATAGCAGCAAGGACCCCAAACTGCACGATTGTTCAGCTGTGGGATAGCTGAACGCATCCGGCGCATTCGAGCTGGCATTGAACACACCCTCAGATAAAATGGACCAAGACTATGTGGGAAAAGAGCTTGCATCGACATCTGGGGCCAACGGGAGCTCTGAATTGGGGCGGGGCTTGGAGGTCGCATCGTCGGCCGTGTGATCGCGCGCGTTTGCTGCCAGACTGCTCATCTTTCGATAAAACGAATCACGGCTCGGGCGCAGGCTTGGGGGCGGGGAAGCGTCCATGCTTCCCTCCCCAGTGATCTGCTGCTATTTCCATGCTCCTGGGAATGTCATTTATTGGGACCTGCATGACAGTGTGACGTTCCAGAAAGTCACAGCTTCCAGGTGCGGGCTTGTTCAACCCCCTGGCCGCTGCTTTGGCCCTACGCTTCCGCTCGGGAGACACGGGGAACAGGGTTCTGGCTACGCTCCTGGGACGGTCGATGAGACAAAGCACCCTATGGACAAGCGAGTATCAAGTAACGTCAAGTCCAACAAAGGGAAGACTAGCCCTATCCAGCACATTAGGCCGTGTCTCGGTCCGCTCTTCAATACGATGCCATATTATGCTTCAATGCATGTGCTCTCCGGACATTCCTGACCTAACGGGCAGTCTCCGGCCTATATTGTGTCCCCCAGGAATGGCGTCTGAAACATGGAAAGCTGCCCCTTCCATACCTGCTGCGGCTGTGGAGGGGCTGATTGTCACCATCGAGTGGGCGCTCTTCGCCTACAACGGCAAGGCACTTCACACAGACACCCCCGGCGCTAGGCATGCCAATCGCATGGTGCTGAACCCCCGGGCTGGGTCGCGATGGAGGGATTGACCAACGAAAGCCTTGAGTGCGCTGCCCAACAAGGGTTGGGCTCCTGTCCTCCTGGAAAGAGAGCTTGGCTGGCCATAATTGGAGCTCTGAGAGCGCGAATCCGTCGAGGCCCACGCTTGGGATGGAGACGGCTGGTTTTGGGTTGTTCCCCTTTTAGCGTACCGGTGCGAAGGGTAGGTTCCTGCGATGTGAATGGACGCGAGAGCTTGATGCATTACACCCCAATCTACCCCGTATGCAAGCAGTAAACGCGCGTCACCATCATTGTGGGTGTCGGATAGGCTGCCCCTGCAGCGAGATCAATCTTGGAAGCGCTGTTCCTGGATGATCCAGCCATTGAGACGAAGCTGTCTTCTCGACAAATGAACACTTGATTTGGGGACAAAATGCTTGCTGAAGTTGGATTCTCCGTAGGCGCCGGGCTTATGCAACGCCACACAGGATCGGAAGCATGTTGAACAAAACCAACCTAGTGTTCCCTCTCAGCGCTGACGGGAGGTGATGCTGATCGGGAGATCTCCTCACTTTCATGTGTGGTTCGAAACGCCTGCATCCTTGTCCGAGGCCTCAAACTCGTCTGCAGAACAGCCTCAGATTGATTGGACTGGGGAACCTTGTTGAAGGTGCCCAGCCCACAGTCTTATTCTTCCTCCCCTTCTACCTCCAAGTTCTTTTTCAGCGAGATTTCCCCTCAATTTTGCGCCATTATAGTATTTTTGCTTCCTTTTTTCATACTTTGATGGTGATAGTCGCAGGGTATTCCCCTCTTTTGGGCATCAGCTGGACTTCTGGTCCAGGTGAACATCGATATTCCCAGGAGTAGGAGGAGTTGGCGCAAACTTAGAGGACGCTACTGTTGCTATGGTCACGCCTCCCAGTAGTCTGAGACGCTGTTCAGGTGACGCCCCTGGCAAGGGTATCGCGTCGCCGCAGCCAATCAGGTCGTGACTAGCTCGTCAACATGGAGTGTTTCCGAAGCAGCGATGGCAGATCAGCGAGAGGGGGGCGTGGCTGCAGAAGAAGGTCGACACCTCGATGCGCGCTTTGGTTCAGGTTTAAACCTTCAGGATGCAAGAGGAACAGCCCCAGCGGATTCACTCCAGTATGTGATAGAACGGCGAGTTATAGGGGCAGTCACAGCTGAGGTGGAGATGGGGAGGAGAGACGTTTCTGTAGGACATGATTTTCTCGAAAGGGCCTAAATGAGGTAAGGCATCTTAGCTTAGGTAGGACCCCATTTGGCGCCCTGTTCCAACCTGTAGGTACCTTACTGGGCGACCCAGAATGGCCGGATTTAGCAAGGAGGACACTGGACTATGGAGCAAGCAGCAGGTACTTTAAGGCAGGCGAAGAGAAGCGAGAGAGGGAAAAAAAAAAAAAAA
>PXOD01000248.1:0-11045 GCA_003012165.1 Paramyrothecium roridum
AGTACTCTGACTCTTCATCATTTCAAACGGATCGAATAAGATGCGGCAACGAGACCCCCCCCCTTCTCCCCCTCCCCCCATTCCAAGTTTGAAGGTTTGATAATAATTCAAGCCAAGCAGCGGTTACTATGGAAATGAGCAAGGCAATCTTAAACCTAAGTTATGCACGCGCTTCATGGCAAACGTACCCACATTGTACGCCGCATAGCTGAGAATCCCTCCAGCCAGGATCAGTGTGATAAGGGCAGGTCTCTCAACTCCAGCTTGTCTGAATGAGCGCATGCCAAAATGTCGAAGCTGCCCCTGGCTTTTCACAGTGGGCGAGGTATATGTGAGGCTCGGAGCCCATTTATATGTGAACTTTGCCTTGTACCCCAGGGCCCCATTTTCTTTGTCCTCAACAAAGACATGGTACAACCGTTTTCGAATCCTCTGCAAACTGGTCAGCATAATCTATTTATTTGAGTTACATGAAGAAATGAAGATCAAACATACTCTGATGTTCAAATTGTCCAAGTATGGAAACGTACGGCAGAGGTAGGCATTTAACATGAAGATACCGCATTGCGAGGCGACGAGTGCTGTGTAGTAGATGCTGGGCTTTTCGATTTCCAGATCTTGCGCCACTTTATCACCGTTCATCCACCATACTAGAGCATTCAGGTAATTTTTGGATGCATAAGTAGGCGGGATATCTTTGAACCCCGTAATGATGTTGTTGGCTAGAGCAATACTTGCCGGTGTCGGCGAATATTCTTTGCTCATGATAGATTCCATCGTGAGCTTTGCTTTCTCCGATGACGATAACCAGTCATGAGGCGCACCCATCAAGTAGGCAATATACCTCCATAATGCGTGGTAATCTTGGATCTCCTGCTCCCGGAGGAAAATCCCTTGTTTGGGGTAACCCAAATACACAAGTTTCGGACAGAAGGTACTGATAGTGGCCATGCAGTCCAAGTCATTGATAGGGACGCCATTTTGCACAGTATCATAGTAGTCAGGCCTCTCATGGGCGAGTTGTAAAATTCGTCGACGGACAGAGGCATGTAGAAGGCGCACCCGGACACAAGCTTCCCAACCCTCGCCTTCGGGCATGATGGAAGCGAGATCCTTGTGTACTCCCAGGGTGTGCTGGAACGTTTCGAGCATACGTCTTCGTACGGTCCCTGCTTCGAAGCTTTTTGTGCGATCGAGGATGTCGGTAGATTTACCATTTGCCATGCCACCGAGGAGAGAAAGAAACGTCAACTGCCGAAGTATTAGCTTATTTGATCATGCATTTCGAGGTCTCAGCTTTGCATGATAGGAAGATGGGACTTACAGCAGTTATAGATGCCCCACCGTATCTCCAAAAAACCCTTTGTCCTCTTTCGATCTGATCCCAATCTACCCACGAAGGGACTGTGTTCACTTCATCCCAAAACTTGGATAAGTCTTCGCCGTCTTTGGCATAGCGTTTGGCGAGCTTGAAATAGTCCTGTCGATGTCTTTTCGCAGTTCCCCTCGCACATTGCTGATGACATTTCTTGGAACCATGAAAGCAGATTTCAAAAGCAGGCGACAATTCGTCGATTCGTGCTATAGCAGCATTGGCAATAATATCGGAGGTATGGCGAAGTGGCTCCAACTCTTGAGCCGAGCGGTGCCTTGACGACCATCTGAAACGGTAGCCATAATATTCAACCTCGTCAGAATGCGAAGGAAAACGCCCGAATAACATAGTGGTATTCAACTAATTTTTGAACAATTGGGTCCGGTATGATTCCTTTTCTTCTTTCGTGGTGCATAGTATGGCAATACGAGGCCCAGAAAGGGAGGCATCGGCTTTTGTTAACAGCAAGACGCCCAGTCGAAGTAGGCCAGATGATCATATGATCGGGCGTGTACAAGGCAATTTCCACTTCCAAGAGATACAGCCTAACCAACTGCATTTTTGCGGCTGGATTTTGGCTGCTATGTGGTGTTGTGATCTGGCGATATGACACAAAATACCAAGGCATTACGGTGGTGGTGGTGGGTATGGCTGGCTAGGCAGAGATGTTGGCATAGCCATTCAGCATCGAGAAATGGCCACCACCTCAGCCTCGCCAAGTTTAGGCGCAGTGTCGCGTGAATATTCCGCCCTCTAGACGCCCGAGCTGGGTGACGTCGATAAACGCTTACATGCCCTCAATGGAACGGTGCCCGGTCGAGTGAATCCGAGATAGCTAGAGGTTTTCCTTACCCACAAAACTCGGGGTTGCTAGTCTGTACTTTTCGGGGTTTATCTTAAAATGCAAAAGAAGGGGCAAGCTCTAAGGTTGCTCGTAGTGAATCTCCAATCGTTCAAGTGCCTCATTAAGACAGACGAACAATGCTTACTCCTTGAACCATTCTCAGGATACGACCATTACTGATCTAGTATGAATGTTTCATTCTCGCACTATTTCTATTGAAGAATACATTGCCATGCGCTTGTGTAATGCGCGCCATGACTGAATCTGAAGATGGACTGCTTCGTATCCAAGGGTCTATCTCTGAGGCTGTTAGTCACGCCTGCAGTGTTTTTGGAATCCAAATAAGGGCTATACTTGTGGCCTCCAAGCAAATTTCAACGAGTAAAATGCCTAGAAACGCCTAGAAACGCCTAGAAACGTATTAATTCTGCTACCTAAACTCGCAAAAAAGACACTTGTCATGTCTGCAACCTCTTTGCACGGTGGTCGTCGCCCGGTTGAAGCTGACGCCCATAACGGTAAAAACGGCGCAGTAAATCTTCGCTTAGTGCGGTATCTCTGACATTTGTATTCTAGGCTGCCAAATTGTAAGCTGGTGCCTTCTTCGATAGGGGGGGGCGGACGCGGTGGGTACGTTCAGCCGTCTGAGGGCGAAGTCAGCCTCGTCAGGGCTGCTCACAACTTGGAATCCCTGCCCTGAATAGATTTTACTGAAGCCTGTGACGTAAACCATGACTTACTCGATAGCTACGCAGGGGTAGAAAATTATTCTTGTTTGTAAGCTGCTTATAAAATCTCATTTACGCCGCGACAGAGGAAGGGCCCACAGCGGCTGTCGCCTTGCCAGGATTGAAGACATTGCCAAACAAGCCGAGAAAGATTGCTCACTAGGAAAATTTGGAACAGAGGCTTCATATGGCATTCAATAACGTCTCATTTAAAGGAATTCATAAGCTAGATCGTCGGCAAATATCAAGTACGCATCATGACAATCATCATGGGTAGTAGAAACATGCGCAGCGCTGTTTATTCATAGTAGGTTTTCATGGCCATGGCAGAGTGTGCAATATGCAAATAGGTCATGGAGGTGCACAGCAAGACATGCTGCACGTGTACGCTGATCAAAATAGCACTTCATACTGACGAGGCTCTCTCTCTCTCTCTCTCTATTGGCGGCAGCACATTCATGGTAACCCCGCCTGGTTTTTGCGCCTCACAAGTCATCGTCCCTTGATCTTCACAAATTGGCGCATAGAAGTATATGTGAGTTTTGCAGTGCTGTTCCCGATCCTTCATAAGAAAATCATGTTATGCAACCATTGCAGAAACTTATGTGCTCGTGCACATCCCCAGCGGGATATCGATGTTGACCATTTTGACAACATCGCGGCTTACTCCTCAAACGCAAGCACGGGGTGTTCTCTCTGTAGGATTATTTTACAAGCCTGTCTAGAAAAGACAAACACCCGTTCTAGCGACACTTTCTTTGTGCAATTGACTCTCATCAAGTGTCAAGGCATCAAGATAACCTTGACTTGCCCAGGCATGGCGGCTTTGGTCAACTACGTAGCCTTCCAATGCCTTGAAGTGCCAGGTATGTCAACATGTTCTTGCCGCCGGCCTTGCTCTCGTCCCTTGTCTAAGTCTTGCCATTCAAGAACATTTCGAGGCATTGCTGTTTGACGAGACCGCGCCCAATACTAGCACAGGCTCAGAAGCTGCCTTTGACCTGGCTTCACTCTGGATAGATGAGTGTTTATCGAAGCACGCCATATGCGCATATTATGGACCACCAACGTCACCACTTCCACGCAGAATCATAGATGTTGGCCAGGCAGGACAACCCGTTGCACCATACCTATACGAAACCTTGGACGAAAAAGATAGATACATCACACTGAGCCATTGCTGGGGAGGTCATAGCCCGATCAAAACAACACGGGAGAACATAAGTAATCACAAAATGGGAATCCGATATGCAGACTTGCCCAAGACGTTTCAGGACGCTGTCCATGTCACAAGGAAACTTAAGTGCAGATATCTATGGATAGACTCGCTCTGCATTGTCCAAGATGATGCAAAGGATTGGGAGGCTGAAGCGTCAAAGATGCACAAGTATTACACTCAGGCTTTGCTTACAATATCCGCCGCCGATGGCTACGATAGTACGTCCGGCCTCTTCCGCGACCGAGACGGCTCAGCGTATCAGGCATGCGTCGTAGAAGCAGCTGGCCGTAAGCTGTATGCATCAACCAACAGCATGTCGGTAGAGCTAAAAAGGTCCAGTCTTTCACCATCCTTCAAGCGGACACGGCTCTACACGAGGGCTTGGGTATTCCAAGAGCAGGTCTTGTCTCTGCGAATCTTGACTTACACCAAAGATCGCATCTCGTGGCGGTGTCAGGCAATGGTGTTTGATGAACGCGTGCCTTTTGCACGACCAATAGAAAGTTTCCTCAGGGAACAGTACTCTTCCAATGTCTTAACCATGAAGGGTGATCTGCGCACGACAGACGGGCAGATCGCACGACTACAACGTGAGTGTATTTTTGCCCAGAGGGAACCTGCCTCGGACATTGGGCAAAACACGCATTACTCGGGGCATAACGAAAATCCAAACTTTTCCGCCGAGGATGAGTTCATGATCCAATGGGGCAACATAGTCAATGAGTATACTCAGCGGGACTTGACGTTTCAGAAAGACAAGCTTTTGGCAATTCGAGGCATAGCCGATGCACTATCATCCCAAGTCGTGAAATCATATTTTGCAGGTAGCTGGGTGGACACACCGAGAGCAATGATCATGAGCTTGCTGTGGACTAGAGCGCCAGGGTCTAAACTATCCCCACGTCTCGACCTCGCCCCGACTTGGTCTTGGGCATCAACAAGTTCTGCGGTTAGTTGGCCTGGCCATCTACTTCGTAGACTGCGGACAATAGCTGCTGTCAATGACTTGACTAGCTCTGCAGCATTAAAACAAACTCATGGAAAACTATGTCTCAGTACGAATGTTAGATTGGGCATCATCAACGATAAGACCCTGACCAGTATCCATGCCTGGCCTGATAAGGGCTTAGAACGGGAAACTCCTCTGTTGATTCACCAATCAACTTCAGTCGTGGCATCAAGAGCACTCCTGAATCAGGCATTGGTGGCCATAAGCTTTGATGAGCATCCAGAAAATAAGACCTCGGTGTGTCTTGCTGAATTGGTAATGGGAGAAACTAATACGAGAGGTCAAGAACAGGTTCATTGCCTGGTTTTGAGCAAGTGCTTAGGAGATGAGGTCGAATTCCGTCGGATTGGCTATGTGGTGTGGGCGAGGGAGCACTGGAGCCAAGGCAATGCACTGCCGGTTTCAAAGACGATGCAACTCGTTCTCGTCTAGTTTAAAATCTGTATCAAGTATTGAGATGTGGGATAAATTTGCGCATAGCGGCCAGATATCAATGGAGCCACAAGACTAATCCATCTATTATCCTCAAGAAACAGATGCGGTATAAAAAAGCATGATTTATTTTGAACTTCAGAGTATCAGATCTAACGAACAACAAGTCGAAAGGTCTAAGCCTCTGGGAGTAATTACATAAAACTCTGAGCTATAAGCCTCACTTTTAACTAGTACGCCCTCACTAATAAGCCGGCAGCACTATGGTCTTCAGCCTATGTTAATGCTTCTATAGAAAAGCCACTGCTATGTGCCTGTGGCCATGCGAACCACACCAAATAAAGTCTCAAACCGGCATGTTGCATACTTATCATCGGGCTTCCAATAATATCGCAGGAAGGTGCAGAAGTGCACTTTGAGTGAGGCAATGTATGCATGATAAGACCATACCGATAGGCAGCATTTCCCCTCTCGTCTGCAATGCAAAGACAGAAACCCCGCCTCGATTCCTTGGGCTCCAGACAAGTATCGTGATGCCCAAATTGGCCGGTCTCTCGTGGCTGGAAGCGAATGAGCCGTACAGGAGTCGCATTCAAAACAATGATCCAAGATGACCTGAAGCCAAAGGTGTACCGACTGAGAAATCTGCCAGCGTACGTTGACAGACTTGCCGCTACTCGACTCTTAATGAGCGCAATCAATGACCCGGATCTTTCTACGAATGACGTTGAGATCTTCTCTTTGGTTTCGACTATTGAACTCTGGAAGAAATGGCGAACCAAGGTTGCCACAGTAACCTTCAAAAAGCCACCTTCTTTTCTTTCGCAATTTCAGCACTCCAAGGCACCTGAGAGCACAGATTGGCGTTTCGTCGTTCCTGGACTGCCAGAGCCTCTTATTCTTGATAGCCATTTTCAGGGCTTGACTGTTTTAAATGAGGTTGCCTTGTCCGATTATCAATATGACTGTATCGCGATATCGGGCCTGGCTAGCCACCCTTTTGGATCGTGGCAACCGAAAGGAGGCGATAAATCGTTCATGTGGATTCGAGACGCACTACCTCAGAGCCTTCCGGGGATCAGATTCTTAATTTATGGTTACGATACTGACCTAGTTCAAAGTCGATCATTTCAAACGATAGTGGACATTGCAAGCACACTTCTCTCCGTACTAGAGGCCAATCTTTGGGCTGCTACAGAAACGAAACCAATGTTTTTCCTTGCACATAGCTTAGGTGGCGTTATACTCAAGCAGCTCTTCATCATGTTGGCAGATGGGAATGATCGCGAACGATTCCTACTTAGTCTTGTCAAAGGGGCGATTTTCTTCGGTACTCCTAGCGTCGGCATGCGTATCAGTCACTTAATGCGAATTGTTGAGAATCAGCCCAATCGAAGTCTCATAGAAATACTCTCGGATCAATCTTCATTTCTCGAGAACCTAGAAATTCAATTTAGTGGCATTTCATTGATAGAGAGGATGAGCCTAGTCTGGGCTTACGAAACCCAGACTTCATCTACAGTCGAAGTGAGTGGAATAAGTTTTTCTTAATAACCAACCCTTCAAGTACACGAAGAAATTTCCTTATCAATGTTATTGGCTTCTTCTAACCCATCATAGGAAGATAAAGATGGGAACTACAAAAGGATAGGGCCGAGGTCGATAATGGTCGACAAGCAATCTGCAACACGAGGCCATCACTTATCAGATCCACTGTCCACCATTCAAATTGACGAGGACCACTCGAATATGGTTAAGTTCAAAATGGGTGACGACATCATCTCAATTATTATTATGAAACTGAGAAAGATTTGCTCGTTGGATCAGACTTCCTCCCAACTCGGGCTTAAGCACATGCCGGCGAGCCTCGATCTTGAGCCAAGGCGCACCGAATCGATGAATAACCCTCGGGTTCCTGGTTCAGAAGCGATTTCGACGCGAAGATCTCATAATAAATTTGAATGGGACTATGACAGTATGTATGGACTTTTCTCTTTGGTGCTTCAAACAAACCTAACGCCAGATTTTTATTCTCATGCCTAAAATGCTAGAAAATGTTGCTAATAAATCCAGTGATATTACATATGTTAAAACCTCCGGAAAGAAACAGCCGCATAAGTCAAATCGATAATCGTTTCGGACACAGTTTTGACTGGGCTTTAAGCAACTCTTCGATCGGGTTGACCGAGTGGCTAAGAAAAGGAACAGGCCTATACTGGATACGTGGGAAACCAGGTTCCGGTAAATCAACATTTATGAAGTATCTGATTCATAACCCCCGAGTTAAAGAACTTCTCCAGAGGTGGAGTTCTCCTTCGAGAAAGATAATTGGCACTTTCTTTTTTCATCATCGGGGAAGCCTGTTGCAAAAGTCCTTTGAGGGGCTTCTCCGAAGCATACTTAGCCAAGTTCTGGAAGAAGAGCCACGCCTACGGCCCGCAATATGCGACATAATTCTAGAAGCAGAGTTCCAGCAAACAATCGAATCCGGTGGCGTTGAGACTCTACATAATGACATTGATATATTCTGTCGCACTCACAATGTCCCGGGCCACGTTCAGGATGAACTGACATCTATTTTGGCCCGAGACCCAATATCCATCCTCAATTCATTGATCAAGGACCATCTCCCTACTCTGACGAGTTCTCGGGGTTGGACAATTAAGAATATCGTACTTGATAGTCTTCAAAAATTGTCAGATCCCCTTTTCCTACAGGAACGATCATTATCTTTCAAGCAAGATTTGTTGCGGGAGATCCAGAAGCTTGAGGCTGTGGGAGATAGTGACTCTTATACACCTCAGCTGGAGAAGCTCATCAATGCTTGGTGCGAGTGTATCAATATTTTTCGCATATTTGAGGCATGTCTAAAACGGCATGACTTCGATCTCAACGACATGGTTCGATTAACACCGGTATTATCTCATCAGAAAGGGAAGGGGTCACATTTGATCGATTCTGCTGCTGTTGCCACTCTTATTGGACGGCAATTGACCCGACATCAAACCAGGCTGGCCATTGTACGGAGAAGCTGGACTAGAGCCAATTTAGAATCTTGTCTCAGATATGCGTTAGGCCAAAATGTAATCGACCTCGAGCTTACTCTTTTCTTCGACGCATTGGACGAGTATGACGGCCAGCACGAGAGCATGTGTGATTTTCTGAAAGATTTGGTCATAGCCTCGCCGGATTCCAGGACTAAAACCAAGGTTTTATTTTCAAGCCGCCCGTGGCCTGTTTTCTTGAATGAGTTCAAATCATGCAGTGGATTTGAACTACATGAGTATACTCAAGACGATATCAGGGAGTACTGCACGAACTCACTGCCTGTATCGCAAGTGGCAAGATCTCAAATTTTATCTTTCACCGATGACATAGTCAGTCGGGCAAGAGGTGTCTTTCTCTGGGTGAAGCTGGTAATGAGAGACATGGCTCAGTGTGCAAGCTTCATTGGTGCTGAGGCGCAGCAACATATTGTCTTAGAGCTTCAACAGTGTTTGAATTCACTGCCAGACGATTTAGATCACTACTACGCAACAATCATTGAGCGGCTTCCCCACGCCATTCGAATGGAAACATACATTCTTCTAGAAAGCATAGCAAAATCCACCACACTGGTCACGACGGGCGAGGTTCGTCGCCTCATTCGGTCTGGTCTTGCCCAAACTTTTGAAGAAGGGGATGCATACTCGGATGATTTTGATGAGGTCGCAATCGACAATTACTTGAGAACCATCTCAGGTGGGCTTGTAGACATTGTTGCTTACGACAATTGCTATATAATCCAGCTATTCCATCAAACGTGCAAGGAATGGGTCGAGTCTAGCAATTTCAAGCACGTCGTTTTGGGTAGCCGGGCGAACGCGACGTGGGAAAATGGGCATAGCTTTCTTGTCAAGTTTTATGCCCAAGAACTGGTGCGATGCAAAGATAAACTCTACATTTCACAGCTACTTCGACACAATGCTGAGGCTGAAAGTACCACAGGCGTCAGTCTGTACGTATACCTATCACAGCTTCCGCCAGTCTTCTACAGATCCATGGCATTTTGTGGATGGTCCGTTGTCCATTCGGGCATCTCGCTAGCAATCTGCAGTTGCTCACGACTTTTCATGCAAGATTTTATTGATCGCAACAAACTGGCAATTCAAAATACGGACGAGAAGTTATTTCGTGCTTTGCTATTTGACAAATTTTCAGACACCATCGACACTAACCGAAACACGGCGCAAATAGTTGAAACAGGGCATTTTCTGCTTGAGCATGGCCTGAAACTTGAAAATGATCCTCTGAGCATTGCCGTTATTATGTACAGAACTTGGGAGTGTCCTGACAGAACAAGTGCAGACCTGTACATGGGCTTGATGAGGACCGCAGTTGGGTGTTCCCTTGACCCAAACGTCCCATTCTGCTTGCAATCTGGCTTTTATTCCTTTTTCCCAAAATCGACTCATATTCACACACATGCAAAATTTCAGAAGGTGTCTGATTGGAAATTACTACATTTGAGCCCACCACCATTGGCTCAGTGGCTTTTGGAGTTTGGCGCCGCAGTCAACGAGATCAATTCTGCTGGTCAAACACCACTAGACTATGTTATTCATCCAAAGTCGCTCCATCAATCCTGTCATTTTGGGATAGATTGGCTTTACGAAATTTCCTTGGTGTTCCTTAACGCCGGTGGCGTTTTGATGAATACAGATATCGATAGCCTAAATCGATTTACAGCCAGACTTGCAGAGAACGGATTTGAGATAAGGCCTTTGACAGTCATGTATGAAATGGTCAAGACTGGGGGCACGTCAGAGACTCAACTCACTGGGGCAATGGAAGCGCCTGCCAAGCTACGTAAACGAGAAAAGATGAAGAGATTGTTGCGATTAAGCTGAGCAACCAGGTTGAATGGTTTCATGTAGCCCTGAAAACTACATTGGAGTCCATTGGATCAGGGCTGCGTCCGCACAATATCAGGAGACCTAGCCACTTCCCAATCCTCGGGACGAAATCCAGCAGACAAGGCGACTTTCCCATCACTAGGGATGGGATGTTATAATACAGTATCTTTACTACAATCCACGTCCTTGCAGCAGCACATCCTTCGTGTTTCTCCACTATTTTGCCCTGCTTTTGTGACAGTGTCCGAAAAGCCTCAAGTCTATGCTTGATTCGCAATATCGAATGAAACGGATTGTTTGAAGCCAATTTCGCCTCATTAGCTGCTCGCTTTGATACTGCAGCTTCATTGGGGCCTCCTCCCGATAAGCCGAGTACCAAGGAATTCCCTATTCCGCTTCCTCCTAATAGGCCGTCTACAAGCTCTTGCAGAATTGGCCCGATGTCGTCTCTGACAGCATCAGCAAATGTCGACTTCGTGATATCAGCTCAGACGCCCAGGCATTCCCCGGCTTACCGCGAATGAATTAGAGGAATAATACAAA
>PXOD01000249.1:0-56734 GCA_003012165.1 Paramyrothecium roridum
CCGGTAGAGCAACAAATAAAAATAAAATAAAAAATAAAAATAAATAAAATAAATAAAATAAATAAAAAAACTTGATGCAGCCTCTTTACGGTACACGGCACTCGATTCCTCCCTCATGCGAACCGTTGAACGGAGCGTCCTGCCATATGCAAGGGCGGTTTCCTGCGAAACGGGCGTTGCGGATCAATAAGGGCCGCAGGAGTTGACCCAAGTGCCCCGAGTTTAGGCACGATGCTCTGCCGTCGGAGCAGTACGCATGTTGTACTTTAAGCGCTGCAGAGGGGGGACACACCCCGCATATGGGCCCTGCGCCCCGCGCTTAGGTACCTGCTAAAGTGATGCAACGGTCCAGGGTCCGGGGTGTCTTATCCAGCGATAACAGCAGTACCTCTCTACCTCTTCTTTCCACCCTTTACCTTTACCTTGCCTTCCTTACCTTACCTGTAGTTACCTTGTCGGCCTGTCAAGGTGAGGAGCGAGAGCGACCTACCGTGGTTGTTTCCCGTGTGTTACAGGTTGCCTGCTCACCTGACTAGACACGAGACGCACCAGCGAGGCTGCATGATTAACCACACGCGACCTCTCCCTCGGCCGACCTCTTCCCTCGACCTTGTCCTTTCCTCTCTCATCCATCATCCTCTACCTTACCTTACCTTACGCCTGGCGCCCCCCTCCCCCTTCCCAGCCACCCCGTTGCCTTCGCCCTCTCGCGCTCTTCTCGTGCTCGCAACACCCCCCACGAGTCGCGCAGGACCGTCTTGTCTTGTCTATTTCGGCCGGGAGCTACTTCTGGCTCCCACGCACTGACTTCCTATACGGTGCGACTAGGACTAGGACTCCCGTCTCCTGCTGCCTAGAGTCCCCGAGGCCCCGGGGGGCCGGGCTTCCCAGGGAAACCCTGCTCCTAATAAGCCATTCTATTATATCCGAACAAGGTGACGCGTCTTGATCCGAATGGCATACAGTATGCTCGTCAA
The DNA here is from genome assembly GCA_003012165.1 of Paramyrothecium roridum. Lineage (NCBI taxonomy): Eukaryota > Fungi > Ascomycota > Sordariomycetes > Hypocreales > Stachybotryaceae > Paramyrothecium > Paramyrothecium roridum. The sequence goes on from PXOD01000249.1 coordinate 978, forward strand.
CTGACCACGTTCCTCAGCTGCAGCGCGGCTTCGTCTCCTTGGTTGGCAAATCACCTCACCTCACCTCTCTCACGCGCGCGCGCACGGCGCCCATTGATTCCTTCATTCATTCATCCATCCAGCCTGTATACCATTTCCTGCTCCTACTCCTGCACCTACTACTGCTACTACTGCTACTGCTACTACTCCTGTCCCTGTCTTGGGCTCTTGTCCTACGCAATAAGTACCACCCAGCCATCGTATAATTCCACATCAAACAAGCAGCATTTCACGCCAGCCAGCACATCTCGCTTTTTTTTATGCACATTCACCACCACCTGTCACAATCTCCACCGCCTGCTGCACAAGGCAAGGGCTCTTGAAAACCATAGGGCCACCGGTCTGACTAAAGGCCCAATCTGTGGCCACCGTCTCACCGGCCTCGTTGCCACGCAAAGGACCCTGTGTCTACGCCAGAACGCCGCAGACTCCACGATCTTCTTCTGCTTCTTCGGCCGTTGACCGCGACCCTGCGTGCTTGGCCTTGTCCTATTCCGACGGCCCCGGCTTGCAATCTGCTAGCTTGCCCTTGTCTTCCCGCTTGGCTGTTCGTCCGCCCCGTCAGTCGTTGCCACGCTTCCACGCTTTTGCACACCACACCCCTCCTCTATTTTCGAGGCCCCCGGGTTACTTCGTTACCGTTGCGGATTCGCTTGCGCCGTCCTGCTCGCTTCAATTTGGTTTTTCGCCCCCTGATGGAACTGTAACCTCTTCGAGCAGGAAGGGTTACATTCCATCATTTTCAGCATCATCATTGTCGAAAAAGGGCTCTGGCCTTGCGTACATGCACTTCAGGCCTTTCCCTGAAAGTGAGAAAATTATCAAATCGGACGAAGAAGGGAAGTCGGCGGACATGGGGCAGAATCCCATGAAGCAGTCGTAGTTCCCAACAAGACTGATCTCTTTTTTTTTCTTGCTTGCTTGCATCTCGGTTTGTCAGCGATCGACAAGCTGCTCAAACACACAGAGTTGCAGCCTTGCCCCCCGATTACCACCTGCTTGACCATCATTGCAGTTTGTGCGTGTGCATCTTGACACCGTCGGATAAGGACGGGCCTTGTGAAAATCGCACATCTTCCCGGTCCCCATCTCGATCCTCAGCTGGTCAACAACGGCTGTCGCCGCCATGGATACTCCCGCCGCTCCTCCACCGGACATATCGTTCCTTGTCCAGACCCACCCTCTCGACCGGTCCTTGTCCTCGCCCGACGCACATGCCATCGACTACCCTGCCATGGCGCCCGAATCAACAGATTTTAAGTCCCTGCAAGCGCAGGAGGTCGCTGGTGCCCAACCCGCTTCCGCTGTCGACGCATTCCTTACATTTGGTAGCGGTGACGCCATGTGTTCCACCTGCGATCTCTCCGAATCGAGCCTCCTGCCGTCTGCACCATGTTCATCTTTAATCTTGGCGCACAACGGATCCTCTTTACATCCTCCGCGTTTGGAGCTGCTTCCCAATGAGATACTGCTCCATGTACTAGGTTTCCTCGATGTTAACGACTTACTCGCGACATCTAGGGTAAGTCTTGCTTCCTGACCTGTTCTCATCCGACACACTTGGACCCTGGAGTTTCTGAAGGACTTCTTCATGAAGGTGATCAAGTGCCACAGCCTGGTAGCAGCTGGGTCACTTCATACGACCTCCCTCGACAAATATCTTCTTCCTATTCTCGCAGAGCGGTAACTGGTTGCGGGAAGGACACGAGCTGACATAGTGACTACAGACAAACCACTTTCTCCGTAGCATCTCCCTTTCACCCATCCTCCACCAGAATCGCCTCCGCTACTATCGCATCATACTGCCTCCACTGCTCTACTCCCCTTCCAGACCATCGCTCACTGACCTTATCGCACGTTCCATCTTACTGACCAGCACCTCCGTGGTTTCGAAACGCCTGGCTCGGTCCCTCGTGTCCATCCGCCTCTCCCGCCGACTGGCCGTGCGTCCATCCCCTGAAGCTTTGGTCAGCCGTGCCGTCCTACCACCCGAGTGCGTGCCAGGGCTGGCGGGAGTGCTTGTTGCTCCGGGCTTGGTGGCTACACGCAAGGCGATCGAGAAGGAAAGGTTAAAGGACGGGCTGAGGAGGTGGATGGCCGGCAAGTGGCGGCGCGAGGTATCAGAGCGTCAGGAACACGTCCGGAGGGCTGACGAGAGCCGGGGCGTGGGCCGCGTGTGGCGCCTGACGAAGTTCTGGGAGCGTGTGAGTAGAGGTGAGAGCATGAGCTGGTGATAATGCGTAGCAGCTTGGCAGGGCTGCCTTGCATGAGTCGTGTGTATGATGGTTTCTTCTTTCCCTTTCATGACGCTACGATATGGACTCTTTTAGTGGTTACACTTGCTCCTTTCAGTGTTTAGCGTTCCCAGCAAATCTTGCAAACACGGGCGCTCTTTTCCAGCGCTCCAGTACAGTATACACATATACTATGAGCCTATTGTGGTATTGCGGCGATTCCCGCAGCATGATACTAGTACAATGTCCTCTTATAATACAAGTTATTTAAATGCCATGCTCATGACCAACACTAACTCCTATATATCCCATGATATCCTGGAAGCGAGCTACGATGTCCTAAACCGGAAACCGTCCCAATCGTCGTCGTCGTCGTCATCATCATCCTCGTCATCATTTGGTTGTGCGGGATGTGGATTCGAAGCCGAGGCCTCGTTTTCTTTGTTGCTACTCGGTGGCTCACCAGCGGCAGCTGATTTCTTCCCCGGGTCAAGTGGCCCTGCAGGCAAGTTGATTGATGCTCCCTCGTTGCCTTGGCTGGCGGCTCGTTGCCGCCGGAGTTCCTCGCGCTTGTTCTTGAGCCGGCGCACCCGCGCCTCCAGCTCCTCCATGTCATCGAACTCACGCTCCAGCGCAAGCGCTGCTTCCTCCTTCTCGTCCTCGAGATCGACGTCGGCCTTGGCCCGGCGCGACTCTTCATCGTTCTCTGCCGCAGCTGCGGCCTTGGCCTGGGCGGACTCCTCGGCCGTCATTGCGGGGCGGGCAATGACTGCATCGGCGTCGAAAGGAACTTCTTCGGCGGCAATTTCGGCCTCGAAGGCGGCCCACTCATCGGCATCGACCTCCGCGGCTTCCGCGGCGGCGGGAACTCCGTTGGGGGTCTTGGCGGTAGGCGCAGGCGCAGCAGCGGCGGAGGGGGCGGCGAAAGCGGTGGTAGGATGCGTAGCGAGGACCGTGCTAGCACGACGAGACGGAAGGCCTGCGCCGACAGGGGCGGTCGGACCAGCGGTGAAGGAGAAGGATGAGGACGAGGAGGATGCGGCTGTGGCGGCGGACGGTGGTTGCTGTGGTTGCGATTGGGTGCCAGGGGTAGACGAGCTGGAGCCTTCGCGGTGGTGGGCGGGCGTAGCTGGGCGAGAGGGAATCTGTATTTCGACGCCGAGCGAGGGCGTGCGCGATGTTCGCCGCGAGAGAGGCGGAGGCGCGGATGGAGGTGTGTGGGTGGTGCTGCTGTTGGCTGTGGTAGAGGAAGTCGAGGGCTGAACTTTGTCTTCGGATTCCTTGTCGGCGACGGCGGAAGGCGAGGGCATGTCGGGACGACTGCGCTTCCTCCTCAAGTCATCTTCCATCTCGACGTCCTCATTCGCATCTTCGTCCTCGTCGTCCAACTTCCTCTTATGCGAGGTAGATTGCTGCTGCTGCTTCTGCTGCACACGGCCCTTGTCCTCCTTCCCGGAATGATCGCCGTTCCGTTGCTGTCCCGTGGCTGTTGAGGCGGCAGAGGCCTTTTGGGCGGCTTGCACCCGCTGCCTGTGCTCGTTGGAGCGGACGTGAGCCTCCCATACCAGGTCGCCTTTGGTGGTGGGCGGGCAGAGGGTGCAGCGCAGCTTGCCGGCGGAGGAGTAGGCGGCGTACGGATCCTCAACGCGGCGGGCGGCACGCTGTTGGCGGAGGAGGGCTCGAACGTCAGACATGGTGATGTGCTTGCTATAAACGGTTTTGCTTATGGGTGGGGGCGGGAAGGACGGAGGATTGGAAGAGGAGGCAGAAAGACAACAATTCCTATTGAATTAGGAATGCTGAGATTGGTTTCAATTGACCATTGGGAGAATCAATCGGCCGTGAAGGAACTGGAAAAAAGAAAAGAAAGAAAAATCGCTTGTCCGGTCCTCCGTACAACAGTCGGTGGGCTGGAGCAGAAGCAGAAGCAGAAGCAGAAGCAAGAAGCTGGAGCTTGCCGGCAGTTGGGCGAATATGATGACGGCCAAGGTTCCAGCTGAGGGCTGTCGCGAGACCGGCGTTTACCCGGCGCATCTCTTATCGTGGATAAGGCTGCCGTGCCATTCGACTGTTGCTTTCCGTCTCACTTATACATGCAACGCAATTAAAGCCATTGACGCCTTCTCAGCGGAGCCAGACCTTAGTGGTGAAGAAGGTCTAACGGGCAGGAATCGTCGTGTTGTTTTCGTAGGCGCCAGAAGAAACACGTATGAGGTAGAGCGGTGGGCTGGACTCATTTTCGACCATGGCGGACCAGGAGCCGCACTCGCTGGCGTCGACGTTTCCCAACCCCCCTCCCTTCTGGAAAGACTTCACTCCCGACAGGGTCTCACGAATCAAGCAGCTACGGAAGACGCATATCTCGCAGAATGGCGGCGATGAGTTGACAGTCCGCGTCCCGGAGTTGCCCGAGGACCTGATCACACTTCAAGCTCCGGCGGAGCCAGAAGATGGCCGGTGGAGGGTCTTTGGAGATCAGTACATGGTGGGTCGCCTCTTTGAGTTTACCGTCTCGTTCTAGATGGCAGAATTTGGTCTAATGTTTCTTTGCGTGTGCACAGCTCGACGATAAACTCCCGAGTCTCGAGGAACAAGGCATCACGAATCTCCCGAGCCTATCGACGTCCGTGCCCAAGGACGCCAAGCACTACGACCGCGCGCTGGAGCTCAAGCGGCTGGCCAAGTCGCTGCTCCTCAACTTCCTAGAGCTGACGGGCGTGCTCTCGCGCAACCCGGGCTTCGCCGAGGCCAAGATGGCGGACCTGCGCACGCTCTTCATCAACATGCACCACATCCTCAACGAGTACCGGCCGCACCAGGCCCGCGAGTCGGCCATCGAGATGATGCAGGAGCACCTTGACCACACGCGCGCCGAGACGGTCGCCATCCGCACGCAGGTCGATAAGGCGAGGCGCGTGCTGGAGGGGCTGGGCAGCCTGAGCGTGGCACCGCGGCCGGAGGGGGAGGCGGCGGTTGGGAACAAGGAGGAGGGCGGGGAGGGCGGTGATGCGCTGGCGCTGAAGAGGGAGGCGGAGGTCTGGGCGGCGGTAGATGCCATGTTTAGGTGATGTTGGAACGAGGAGCGAGGAGAGACAAAACGCACATGACCGATTCAACGACGGTATCTTTCAGATGGCGATGGCTTTTACGAGGTCGATATGAACTTGGGCGATTGGAGCCTGGACAGCATAGCAAGGATCGCATATGCGTACAGCACGACAACTTGCGCGTTTACAGAGACATCGAGCCCAGCAAGTGGCAGACATGGTGCCTGTGAAAGTCCTTGCGGAGAGGATGTCCCTACGAAGGATGCGCGAAGGACGGCGCCATGGTCGAGGGCACATGGGCGCAGATGATTCACGGTCAAGCATAAAGAGCAGCAACACGAGAGAGCAGCTCCCAGAGTACATGCTAGGCTGTTGACTGCGAGGATGCAGTCTTAGGGCCAGATACAGAATTCGGTCAGGCAATGGTAGTTGTAGTGAAAGTCACGCAGCCTTGTATTAAGAAATGCAGCGTTATGCTTTATCCCGTGACCACATGATGTCGCGCGTGCGTTGTGGACGCCGTCTCCGCCCTGCCCATAGTAAATCGAAAGTCATCGAGCCTGTCGATGGAGCATTGGAGCCGAACCAGTCGTGGCGTGGCCTCCCACATCTGCCCGACGTTGGTTTACGCGCGCTCTTGAAAAATGTCCTGGTGAAGGCCTCACAAAACGCTTCACCTGCCCTGTGGCCCCCAGTTTCTCAACTCACAGGATCCCCATCGTGACGGCCGCCTCCTTTACAAAATGGTGCAAGGGATGCAGCAGCACTCAAAGTCGCCGCAGTCGATGCATCGCGTGCGCTCGCCGCCGGGCTTGACGATGGTCTCGGCGATGGACGTGGCGGCGCTGCCGGGCCCGCCGTTGTGGTTGACGAGAGCAGGGGACGATGAGCAAGCCATTTTTTTTATCTTCTTTCTTTGAAAAGCTAACTTCTGTTTGAGTTGCTGTGTAGATGGATGGGGGGGGGGGGGGGGGTATCAAAGAGTGTAAGGTAAGCTTGATCGACGTGACGCACGCAAAGCGAATGCCCTGCTGTGATAGAAGAGGTGGATGTTGCGGGGGAGGAGATGCCAATGGCGAGAGTTGGGCAGGGTTGCGAAGAAGATCAGAGTCGAAGCGGTCATTGAAAATGGACGGGGTGCTGTCTAGACTATTATATACCTTGCTCCCGCGCCTCCTGGGCCAGCTGCCAACATCCCTAATTTAGTTTCCGGGACCAGGACCGGTATCTGGTCTTAATTCGATGCCGATAACCGGGTTGCTTTTTGTCCCAAGTGCCGGTTTTCCCCCTTTTACAAGAGGTCCAGGTTTTGTTTTCTTCTGGCCTCATAAACTGCCTTATGCGTTGGCATAACGTCATCGGCAAGGGTCGCGGTGGTAAATAGGAAAGGTGGGCAGCCCGGTACACGCGTCCCCCCATGCGAAATGCGCAAAGACCCAACGGAAAAGCAGAATTATGATGTTTGGTATTTCTAAAATTGCAATCATGGTAATTTATAAACGGAGCATAAGGCAATTGGCATACACTATTTCTTTGAGTCGTCGTGGCCTGGCCCAAGTCAGACAAACTTTCCACAGATAGTCCATTCTCCCCCTCAATGACAGCAGGTGAAGTTCACAACATTGTGGCAAGACTTGTGTGAGCATTTCCTTAGGAGTAACAGCTAAAGGACATTGAGGTATCATATCTGTAGTCTCCCGGTATCACTGATCACGAGGGCCTTCCCCTTTCCCCCACCAAATTCCATTCAACATGTGTCCCATTCATAGCAATGTCACTGCTTGACAGAGAATCGACCAAATAGCCTTCACCCCACGATAGTTCCCTGTGTGGAAAAGCCTCCTACATCGGACCACGTAAATCACTTCCCACGCCGCTCTATCCACTTGGCCAGCGCGCATAACCTTTCACCCTATGAGGAGGCCTTGGCCTCCGCGCCCTGCTTCTCTATCAGCGACCCCAGATAGTTGAGGTCCTCCCGTGCGCGCTGGTCGCGCTCGTAGATGCCTCGGATGATCTCCCATTCGCGTCTCGACATTTGGAATGCCTGCGGTAGCAGGAATTGCGCCGTCGGCACGTGAATGAGTTCGCGAAGCACCTCTTGTGCTATCTTTTGCCCCGCGGCCTGAGCTTGGAACTTTTGCAGGTCGGACATTTGACCACCGGCGCCCGGTGTGACCAGAGGAACTGGCTGGCCGGGAGCTTGTGGGGGTTGTTGTTGTTGGGCCTGTGCTGGTGCGGGCGTGACAGAAGCGGACACGGATGCGGATGAGGGCGTGGGTGGCGGTGGTGGCCGATTTGTGTGCGGCGGTTGAGGAATTGGAACCGGTGTCGTGGAGACTGACTGCGTCGGGAAGGTCGGCGCTTGAGGGGTGGCTGGTGAGAATGCCGGCCCAGCAGAGACGGAGTTACTTCTCTGCGCAAAGCCAGCGGCGTTTGCTCCCGTCGCTAGTGGTGGCGAGTTCGCCGGCTGAGAAGCTCCCGCAGGCAGAGGTATCGGCACAGGCGTCTGTTGAACGGCCGGGGCCGTAGAAGGCGTGGCATCTTTCGTCTGCTGCAGTTGCTGCTTCAGCTGCTCGGGCTCGTTGCGGTACACGAACACGGCCAACAACATGGGCTCCGTCCGCGTCTTGGGTAGGTAATTGTCCACGAGGTTCAGCATAAACTCGGGATGCCCGCCCTCGCCCGGAGGCACAGGGACAAGGTACGTGTCGCGCACGTTGCCGGCAACTTTGTCGCCGATGACTCCGTAGCGCTTCTTGCTCACGAAATAATCGATAAGGGCGTTAAACTCGGAACGGGAGTCAGGTGAGACGGGCGAGATGCTGACCACAACGACATCCGTCAAGTTGCTGTACCGAAGGCCGCATAGATACTCGATAGCGCTTTGCTGTTGTATGCGTCCGGCGACCGTCATGTGCTTCGGCATCAGACGTGTCCAGGGTCCAACGGTAGAAAAGTTGGCGCCGCCCACGTGTTTCGCTACGGCTTGGAAATTCGCAATGGAGCTCATGGCCAGTGTACCACGCCAAACAACATCAGGGTCTGGCGGCGCCTCCTCCGTGGGCGAATACGGCGGAGAGTCGATATCAAAGTCATCGCCACCGTCATCTTGCAACATCCGGTCAACATCAGGATCAACGCCTGGGCCATTCACTGAAGCCGCCGTAGAGGTGCGCCGCAGTTGACCGCCTGCTCCTGGGGAAGCCGACTTGACGCTGGAAAAGACTTTGCTAATGTCAAAGTTAGGGTTGCTAGGAGAGTGCTGCGCATACCCGTCTCCTTGAGGAGAGTCAATCGACTCGTGCTTGATGTGCTGCGGCTGCGGCTGTTGCAGTTGCGGCACATTCCGGCGGGAGCCTGGCATCGGTGGCGGGACGTCCGTGGTGACGGCCGATTCGTCTTCCACCACTTCTTCGCCTTTGTGTGTGCGCCGCACCCGTGGTCCCGTTTCCCCAGTGTATAGGATCGACTGCTTCTCAGCACGAGCCTTCATCTCGGCAGTTTGTCGCTGTAGCTCGGCTGAGGCAAGCTGGTCCGAGGTCATGATCGCCAGTGTTGGAGGCGTGTGCATGCCAGCCACGAGGCCATGGCACAGCTCTGGGTTGTTCTTGAGGTTGAAAGTCAGCGACTTTATCTGCTGGCCATATTCCTTCTGATTCTTTGTTGGCGGATGCGTGTCCAGGACCGCGCGCTCTATCTGCAATGCGTACGTCTCCGCTACGGCGTCGACGGTGCTGTCAGCGGGAACCTCAAGGTCTCCGCTCTTTGCCATGCTTGTTAGAACGTGGATGAGTGACTTCTTCAAGGCCTTGGCCGGTCCAACTCGAGTGTTGGGAAGTTCCGTGATGGACTTGGCTAGGTCATCTGGTGGGTTGTACGCGGGACCAACAGGAACAGCCTCATTTTCCGACACGCGACGTAATTTAGCTGTCTGTCAAGCTGTTAGTGCGCAACCCTGAGATTCAACTAACATGATTCGGTTGCTTACCTTGCCATCAGTATCGTGCGAATCCTCTCGTGACTTTCTCTTTCCTTGCTTGGTTGCTGGCGCTGCGACAGGTTCGCTCTTGTCCTTGGACCCGGCTTCTGGGGTGGGAGAGGCCTTCGACTTGGCGCGGCCGTCTTTCTCGAGCTCATCCTTGGGATCGCTAGTCCGCTTTCCTTTGGCTTTGCGCCCACCCTTCCTCTTCTTCTTAGACTCCTCCTCGTGTGCCTTGCGTCGCGCTTCCCACGGCTTCTCGCCACGGGCCATGCCCTCGAGGAGTTCCTTGTGATTTTCCGGACGACATTGCTCGCACCAGTAGTTTTCAGGTATTTCGTCTTCGTAGGAGCTTACGCCGACGCATACATTATGCTGCCAGGCGAAGCACGTCTCGCAGGAGATCCAGGCCTCGCCAGAGTCCTCATCCTGCTCGGTCGCGCCACACACGCACCGAATGACCTCGGCGTCTTGTCCTTGCTCCTGGTCCTGATCCTCTTGGTCCTGCTCTTGTTCTTGTTCTTGCGCCTTCTTAGTCTTCTTGGTTTGTCTGCGCTTGGGGGCGGCGGCGGGCTCGAGTTCGTCGAAGGACTTGGTATGCTGGCCCTTGGTCGCACGGACGGACCGACGCGGTTCTGCTTCGCCTAAGCAACAATGTTAGCAATGAACAATCAAGATTGAGGAAGCGAAGCAAGTTCAAACAGGCTCAAGGGGGGTCTGTCGCGCAGGCACATCGCGCAGCGGTGGTAGCTGCGCGTTCTGCGCCATACCAGCAGATGCGAGACTAGATGATCGAACAGCTTACCGGACATGATTTCTGCCAATGCGTGAAGTACAATGGCGTTGAGGAGCTTGCACGTGTGAGCTGGCACTGCGTGTCTGCCAGCCTAAGCTATGGTGTAGAATATGCAGCGCGGTGCAGTTGCTTGCTCGTGTAGTGGTTGCGCGCCTTGGAGATCTACTGTTTGTGGCGGGGGAGCGCAACGGATCGTCTGGTTTCGCTCTTTCTTTCGTTCTCGACACACACAATGGCTTTTTACGGAGCAGACAGCATTTAAAAAAAGAAGATCACAACTAAGCTCGGCGACCGTGATTCCCACAAGTCAACATCCACTAGGCCAGTCCTCCTCTTTGCGCGCAAGTGGAGAGCAGAGTCCGCAGTCCACAGGCAGATCAGGGTCGTGTTACTGCTTCCGCTTCACCGAGCGAGCGCGACGAGGGAAGACAAGGAGAGAGAAAACAAGGCACCGTCCCAGTCAAGGGCGCGCTGAAGGGTTGGTGGTTTGACGGAGGTGGCAGAAATGCCGGTGGTTGACAAATGCAAAATTGCGAAATGCGACCTGCTGGGAATTTTCGGAACTTGGCCTGTCGCGCTTGCGTCGCCAAAAGGTCACGAGGGAACCTGGAGCTGCTGCGACCACGCGGTGAGCACGTGTCTAGGGATAACTATGCTGGGGCCAGGAATGCTTTTGATGTTTGAATGCAGTGTTGGTCAGTGGGGAGACGGGCAAGGGAAAAATATATAAGAAACGGGCGCGGAAAAGCAGAAGACCTGCAACGTCTATCCGCGGCGCGGGGAGTGCGGGTGGATGATGAGGTCAAGTTACCTCAGGTAGGCGGATTGCCCTGAGAGGTGTCAAAGAAGCCCGGCGAAGGATCGAGATGAATACGCCCCAGGATTGGTGACAAGTGACGACAGTTGGTGAGGTGATATTAGCTAAGCAAGCCCTGTACCCATACTTGGCTCACGGCCTGAAATGCCACTAGCTGTCAAGTAGCGTCTACCTCTGTTGTGATTTGGCCACTGATAAGCAATAGCGATAAGCCTTTTAGATGCCACTTGTAAGTACCTACCATGGCAAATGGAGCAGGGAATATTCATGCCTAGGAGCATGAAGTATTGGACAAAATATGAATTGCCTTTTCAAAGTAAACCGACCCATAGTTCTCACCATTATAGCACTAGGATTACTCTGGTTTTCCATAGGCTGCTCCGGAGTAGCCAAGTGACAGCTAGGTCCAGGTCGAGATAGAGCTGGCAGCGACCTTGAGCTCTCGCGATAACTTCGGTTAGCACTTTCATCTTGTGCATCCTACCAATAGCGTGCTAAACAACGCACTCCTGTTAGTGCACCAGCATCTTAATTGCTTGTACCTCTGCCTATTCTTGAGGTGCAGCAGGGGAGCTCCCACAGAGCTAGAACTTAGAGGTACCTACCTGACCTTACCTTACCTCACTGCTGGCTACGCGGCTGACCGTGCCTAACAGTCAAGCTCCATCTATTGGCAGTGACGCCGATCCAAGCCCGCATCTTCTCATCCATAATACCAACGAATCCAACCTCCACCACCGCCGTCCTCCCACGCCGTCGAGTCGAGTTGCGCCCGGAGGCTCCTTTGTTGCTACAAGTAGCATCTTCATCAATCACCTCATCGTACCCATCGTCCTCCACCCCATCCGCCCGCCATGTCTCGACGCTACGATTCCCGAGTATGCATCTGCCCTTGCACCTGCATTCACCGTATAAGGATGTTGTGAAGCTAACCTGGCGATGCGAATCACGCTATAGACAACCATCTTCTCCCCCGAAGGCAGACTCTATCAGGTCGAGTATGCCCTGGAAGCCATCTCCCACGCCGGTACCGCCATCGGCATTCTCGCCAAGGACGGCATCGTCCTTGCCGCCGAGCGCAAGGTCACCTCGAAGCTGTTGGAGCAAGACACGTCGGCTGAGAAGCTTTACATCCTCAATGAGTGCGTAAATGTTCATCGTGTCCCCCCTGCCAAGGCACGCCCGCTGACACTGGAACCGTAGCAACATGATCTGCGCGGTAGCAGGTATGACCGCTGACGCAAATATTCTGATCAATTACGCCCGCCAAGCAGCCCAGCGCTACCTCCTTACCTACAACGAAGACATTCCTTGCGAGCAGCTCGTCCGCCGCCTCTGCGATCTCAAGCAGGGCTACACCCAGCACGGTGGTCTGCGTCCGTTTGGCGTCTCCTTCATCTACGCTGGCTGGGACCCCCGTAGACAGTTCCAGCTGTACCTCAGCAACCCCTCGGGCAACTACGGTGGCTGGAAGGCGACCAGCGCGGGAGCCAACAACGCCAGCGCTCAGAGCTTGCTGAAGCAGGATTACAAGGAGAACTGCACCCTGAAGGAGGCTTGCGGCATGGCCGTCAAGGTGCTGAGCAAGACGATGGATTCGACGAAGCTGAGCAGCGAGAAGAGTATGTTCCACGGGGTCACAATTATGGTGTCGACAGATTGCTAACATCTGCATAGTTGAGTTTGCGACGGTAGGACAAACGCCTGAGGGCAAGATCTATCACCGACTGTGGAGCGCCGACGAAATTACCGCCTTACTGAAGGAACACGACCTGGCCAAAAATGAGGACACTGAAGAGAAATAGATCCATTCGACATGAGGTATAGATGAATTCTGGGACAATGCAATGGTAGCCGGGTCACGTTATGTTTGTGGCCTCTTGTAACAATAAAATAAAGGACGCAAGATTCCCAAAAGCTATACCCGCTACATGCGAACAACCCTCCTGAATCGTTCCAAAAATGGCAATGTTCAAGAATAATGTACAGTGTCCATTTGCTCTTAAAGACGTTTCTGCATCATTTCACAACTATTCATACAATAACGCTAGCATGGAAGTGCTGGTAACTGTACCGAATTATTTGGTGAGTCCGCCTTCGGGGTATGCTGGCGGCGGGTGGTTTTCGAAGATGTCGAGGCAGCGATTCAATCATTGCCATTTGAAATTTGCTTAACGGTGTGCCTGCCCGAGCAATCAGCCTCATGCCCTTGATATCTGACTCATTTCATAGCCTACATCGGCTCCAGCTTCCTCTTCGTCTCGCACCCGCTGCCATCCGGCCTGTTCTTGCTGGCCATTCATGTCCGTCTTGGGGGGCGGGTAAGGTTCGTCACAGTGAGGGCTTGACAGATGAGGCCAGTGGCGCCGATAGCTCCAGTAGGCAACGGTCATGCCGAGGGCGGAGCCGATGCACACGTCGTACACGTCGTGGCGGTAGTCCTCGCAACGGGAAATGGCGATCATGGCGGCGCCTAGCAGAGGCGCCAGACAGAGAAGGGCGCGGCTGAGATCGCGGCCACCAGCAGCGTGCCGAAAGACGTGGAGCTGGCCGGCGAAGAACAGCGCTAGAAAGCCGAGGCCTGCAAACGCGGATGACGAGTGGCCTGAGGGGAAAGAGCGCCAGCCATCGTGCAGGACGTTGTCTTTGGGCGCGGTGCAGGCGTCAATGGTGACGAGCAGGTTGGGCTTGGTGCCGGACGCAGCTTGGCAGCGGGAGAGGAGATCCGGACGGGGGCGGCCCACGGCGTTTTTGACGACGTCAGTGATGAAGGCGGTGAGGACGATGGAGATGCCGAAGGACAGGTAGGTGACCTCGTGCTTGGCGGGCGAGGAGCGCGCAATGAGGTTCCAGGCGGCGAGGACAACAAGAGGGACGAAGATGGCGTAGACAATGTTCATTGCTAGAATGTATGATCAATCTCCGGGCTCACTGGAGGGACTTATGAGGCGCTCAAGATTCTAGATATAAGGAAAATCAAGGCACATACCTTCCGACACCCGCTGGTGTTCAGCATGAGGAAACGAGATGCGCAAATCATTGATGAAGAACATCTGATGAAACGGAGTAATGACCTGAACAATCTGCATGAAATAAGTCAGCCGCGAGGCCGTCATCAGAACTGGCGGATGGTCCGGAGCTCGAGAGAACGAGGTATCATGTCCCGACATACCACTATCCATGCTGTCAGGAGGAAGGCGAACCCAATGTAATCAGGGGCATGCGTGGCCTAACCATGAGTTAGCTTGATCAAGTAACAATCAGGGTGAGTTGGGGCGAGCCAACCGTCCAGAATCTTGCAATGGATGAAAAGGCGCCAGTGCCATTGAGCCGCGAGGGCGCCATCTCGGGCGTGTGAGGGAGCTCGATGGAATGCTCTACTAGAATGATGATGCCATGTGCAATGCTCCTAGGTGGTCAGTCTAAGGTGTGATGAGAAAACAAGAACCGAATGTCGATTTCGTCGTCAGACCGAAAGCTGAAGTTGAATAAGTGCTGTCGTGTTCCCAAACTAGGGGTTCAGCATTGGCGGGCTACCTTATTGGGTAGCTAGGCTGGATATTACCGAGCTCAGGAATCGTTCAACTTTCTTTACAACGCAGCAGTAATAAAACATGGCTAACGAGAGTTGTTCTTCAAGAAAAGATGTGGGCATCAGTAGATGAGTTTCTTCTTATGAATTATATGAGAAACTCTGCTGAAACCACAGAGAAGCTTGAGGTACCTTATGACGCCAAGTCTGAAAAGTGTTCTATATAGGGTAGGCAACCAGCTCGACAAGGGCCCCGCCACCGGCCCAAGCTCTCTGCATCTCGAATTCAACCCATGCCGCGCTACGGTGACGGTCTCGAATCGCAGGTCGCTCTCTTACTGCGCGCCTCGTTGATGCAATCGCCATGCTGAAATCAACGCACAAACCGTCTGAGACGGCAGGCCAGCAGGCGTCGTTACCGCCAGGATGGACCGAACACAAGGCACCGACCGGGCACTCCTACTACTACCACGCCGAGACCAAGACGTCGACCTACAAAAGGCCTGGCGTTGAACCTGCAGCAGCCCCAACCGAGCCCCAGCCCAGCTACGGCACGTACCCGGGCCTACCGAACCTCTCCGATCCTAATGTCGCGAACGCATATCTAGCGCAGTTCAACCAGAACCCGGCGGCGCAAAATCGAGGCGGCCGCGGCCCTGGTGGGCGAGGTGGTTTCGAAGGTCGCCCGCGCCCGCAGCCTGTTGACAAGCCTGTTCGAAAAGAAGCAATCCCGGGCTGTGAGCCTTGGTTGCTTGTATACACCAAATACTCGAGACGCTATGTGTATAATCCAGTGAAGAATGCGAGCTACTGGCGCATACCCGAGAAACTTATGCCTGGAATCCTTGAGCTTGACACGGCAAGGATACGAGGCAAAGCATCAGATGATCGCAAGGAAGACCAAGATGCGGAGGAACAAAAAAAACCGGAGAACGAAGAGGAAGTTAAGCAGGCACCAAGCCAACCACGACCAGACAACGACGCGGACGACAGCTCTGAATACGAAGAGGTTGAAGTTACGGATGACGAAGGCGAGGATCAAGATGACGAACACCCCTCGAAGCGGCAACGAACCGACGAATCTACGCAAGACGACCCCCTAGTTTTTACCGAAGCAGACATAGCGGCGCAACTGCAGGCCATGGGCGAAGAGTATGGCTTGGAGCCCGGTGATTATGACGACGGCAATATGGACGAGTGGCCTGAAGGTGCGGAGGGGCTTGAATTCTCAGAAGAAGATGCCAAGTTTTTATTTAAGGACTTGTTGAATGACTACAACATCAATCCATATAGCCCGTGGGACAAACTGATAGAAGAGGGCAAGGTCGTCGACGATCCAAGATACACTGCGCTCACGACGATGGCAGCGCGTAAGAACTGCTGGGACGAGTGGTCACGAGAAAAGATTGCTGAGCTGAAAGAGCAAAGGGCGCGGCAGGAGAAGAAGGATCCGAAGATAGCGTACTTTGCGTTCCTTCAGGAGAAGGCCACGCCGAAGCTCTACTGGCCCGAGTTCAAGAGGAAATACAAGAAAGAAGCGCCGATGAAAGACCTCAACCTATCGGATAAGGATCGTGAGAAGGCGTATCGCGAGCACATCAATCGCTTGAAGCTGCCGCAGGCGACGCTCAAAGCCGACCTCACCACGCTCCTCAAGGCGCAGCCGCTGCACCTCCTTCACAACAAGTCGCTGGCCACCGGCCTGCCGAGCCAGGTGCTCACGGATCTGCGCTACATCTCGCTGGAGCCCAAGGCGCGGGACGCGCTGATCGAGGCCTTCGTGCAGTCGCTGCCGCCGCCGCCGGAGGACCTGGAGGGCGCGGCCAAGGAGGACGAGGAAAAGCGCAAGGCGCGCGAGGCGCGGGTGCGGCGCGAGAAGGCCCTCGAGGACCACAACCGGACCGTCGAGGAGCAGCGGAGCCAGCGGGAGAGGGATGTGGCGGCGGGAAAGGCGCGGCTGAGGGCGGAGGAAAGGGAGTTGGAGATGGCGATGCGGGTGGGCAAGAGGGGGCTACAGGGGCAGCTGGCGAGACTGCAAGACGAGAAAAAGGAGTAGACTATGTAGGATATGCCACTTGTACTACTGGGCCAAGGGGAGATGAAGCCGTGTATTTAAAGATATACCACTCCAGGGAGTTCAGAATATGGCCTACCAGACCAATATGTCCCTATGAATTTGATGGCTTTTTTCATCCCCCCCCCCCCCCCCCCCCTGAAAATAGGAAATGATATTACTTGATATAAAAACGACAAAAAAGTCGTAGAATTTTCTGTTTGGACAACAGGATGAAAGGTAACAATTCAATTCAAGCTCCATGACTTTTCCAAGCGCCACCATGAAATGGGTGAATTTCTCTCACAGAGTGCTCATACGTGATTATTCTTGCTATCTACAAACTGGAGAAGAAAGTGTCAGCCTGCTTCTCAACTTCAGCCGCCCACTCAGCGATACCGTCTGACGTCCAGATCCCGTCCTCAGCGATATACTTGTCAACTAGCTCAGCATTCACCCACTCAAAATAAACGTTTCTCACTGCGACATCCGACGACGAAGAAAATGACGTGAGATCACCATTCCAGCTGCCAGTGATCTCTTGTGCGTCGTTATCTTCGTGGCCGGGTGGCTCGAATGGAAGGACCTTCTCCTTCTCTGACAATGCAACAATCTTGGCGTTGGGTGAGACGTGCTTCGCGGCGAGGACGGCGGGGAGGGAGCCAGTCTTGTTGCTGACGCGGCCGGAGCGGTCGATGAGGTCTGCGCCGATGAGGACGAGGTCCACGTCTTGAGCGGCCACGGCCGCGCTGGCATCGGTGAAGACGGTGACTCGGACATTGCTGTTCTTCGCGCCTTTCTTCGATACGGCGTCCGCTACGGCCCGCGCAGTCTTCACGCCTTCGAAAAGAGGACGGGACTCTAGGACGCGAATGTCCAGGGCCGGGCAGTTGACGGACTGAATGAGGTGGGTGAGGCTGGCGGTGATGGTGGAGCTTGCGGACAAGGTGAGAATGCTGATGGGTTTTGAGGACGGAAATGTTTCTGCGAGGAAACGGCTGAAGGAGTCTGCAATCTTGGAGGAGGAATCTTGGCGCTGTTGAGCAAATTCTTTGATGTCTTTGATTGCATTCACCATGAAGCCATCGGGAAGAGGGTTGTTGGAAATGTCCTTAGGGAGCTTTTTCTCAATAATGGCCAGGCTAGATAGCACGACGCTGAGGATTGGAGCGCCCATGCTTTCTCGCCCATTCTTCCACAGATGCCATCCTGCGAAGCGGGCATTCTTCCACCACTTTTCGGCAGAGGTTGTGTCTAGCCGTGAGAGAACATCGATGTAGATATCCAGTGCTCTTGAGGCAAGTTGCCGCGCCCCGCTCTCATGGTCATCCTGCAGCACGCGCAGCCCGATGGCCAGCCCCGTCCCAGCGTCTTGGCCGAGGTCAATGTCGAACCAGACCCGGCGGAAGCTCTCCAGCAGCCGCGGCACGCCGGGGAACTCGGCTTCGTTCTCGAGGTCGCGCGGGTCAAACCAGTCGTAGTCCTCGTGCTCCCAGTCCAGGCGGATGGCGGATTCGCTGGCCTCGGAGGAGAGGATGAAGCCGAAGGGATTGATGGACCAGGAGCGCCCGATGGATTCGTCGTCAAAAGAGTAGGGCTTGCCTTGGCGGAAGAGACGGATGGTGGGGCACGTGAGGGTTGTCTCTTCCTTGAGCTCGCGCCATGCCGTGGCGAGAGGGTTGGCGTCTGAGTCTTCGACACTGCCTGAGATGGGAGCGTATTTGTGCCTGTCAACCACGATCAGAGAACCAGAAAACATGAATGACTGAGGTCGAGAGAAGAGTACTGGTATGTCCGGACTTTGTCGCTGCGACGAAAGAGCGCTACTTTAGGGGGCTGTGAGAGATCACCGTGGGGGAATTTGAAGAGAAAGGTGCCGGCAACGGCGCGGTGTTTGAGCTGCGGCATTGTCGCGGAGAATGCCCGGCACTGAGCTTTAAATGAGATTAGAGACGATAGTTTACAGGGATGTAAAATGCATGGCGAGCGAATAGTTGCTCGGGACAGCATCACGTTGAGCGACAGACGGAAGCTTAGGAGAAAGTGAATGAGAAATGTGGTTGGTGGTTTGAGTTGGAGTGACGACATGCGGCGGGCGGTGGTTTGCTTTGCGCTGCGCTGACTTACACGCTTTTATGGAGACGACAAAACACCAATCAACTGCACCAATACGCGCGACAGGAAGGCAATTAAGAAGCCCGTGGATGGTCGATTTCTGATATTTGATTAATAATTAAATGCATTATTCATTATTCCCCTCGCGATTCTTTTCATGACCAAATACACCCGGTTGCTGCTGTTCTGCGCTTTCTCGAGTTTGATGCACCATTCGTGACCATAACCTCCTCTTTTCTTGAATGACCTGTTCATTGATCCAAATAACAAATCTGTAGCGCCTCGCTTTCCCGAGGTGGCTCTCTAGATTTCTATTCTTCCTCGTCGACCGGCATGGCGGTTGTGTAATCGAGCATCGGCCACTCGCTGTGCATCCACTCCACCAGATCTTCGTACTTGGCCAGCTCCTCTCCTTGAAGCTGCGCCGACGCATCTCCATCCGCGTTCAAGTCAATGGCAGACGAACTTTGGCCGGCGAGGAAGCTGCCCTCCATGGGCTTCCTCAAGCGACCGACCAGCACGCGTAGCTGGTGCAATGCCTCGGCGCAGTCATGCGCAAAGTCGCCCCCTTCCTCGCGGAACAGCGCCATGGCAAAGTCGACGGCGCCGTTTCGCGAGGGGAGCTCGCCGTCTGCGGTGCCGTCGTCCGTCACGAGCTCCTGCAGCAGCAGGCAGATGGCGGCGTCGAGGACGAACTGCAGCCCCCCGTGCAGCAGGACCGGCGAGACGGACCGGCGCGCGCCCTGCCGCTGCTGCTGGTGCTGCCCGGCCCGCGCGAGCTGGAGGATGCGCTGGGCGGCGCCGGCGCAGCCCTGGAGGTGCCGCAGCTGCGGGTGACCCTCGATGGACGGCTGCGCCTTGGTCACGAGGCGCTCGGCGAAGGTGTGCCGCACGGCGGAGAAGAAGACGGGCCGCGTGGCGAGGATGACGAGGTGGTTGTGCTGCATGTGGAGGAGGCAGCACGCCGGGTCCTTGCCGATGCCCGCGACGAGGTGCAGAGCCGGGGGTAGGCGGCTCTGCCACCGGTCGAGCATCCAGATTGTGCGTTCGAGGATGCGGGCCGCCTCCTCGGGTGAAGATGGTCGGTGTGTACTGCTGTTGATGAGGCCGGAGATGCGGGCGAGCTCAATGTGGGCTCGGAGCCCGGCTGGTGAAGGCAATCCACTGTTTCGCGTTAGTTAACGGAAAGATATGTAGTTTTCTAAGGCAACTTACGGTGCGTCCTGAGGAGGAGCAAGCTGGATCATCTCGTCTGTGATGGCAGGCGGCCGTCCCAGCAGGCAGCTCATCCACCGATCCAGCGCGTACGCCGTCCAGAAGACCCTCCTGCCCGACTCATCGCTCCACCCGCGGTGCGCGCCCAAGCTCACAGCCGCGCGGACCGCTGCTGTGAAGTACGCCGCGGCCGTCTCTCGACGGTTCGTCTGCACCAGGAACAGGCCCATCATCATGAGAGTCGCGGCTTCGCCCATGGTGCGACATTGCGAGATGTCCAAAGGGTTGTTGCCCAGCAGGCGATGCGCGCGTGCGAAGAAGGCCTCTGCGCTGTTTGTGCCGCCGGGCGAGGGCCTCTGCGTGGCGGTTTGGGTGATGAGCGCAATGGCGGCGTGGTGAAAGGCCAATGGCCGTAGCGCGGCTGCACTGGCTTCTTGGGGCGGTAGACTGGGCACGGTTGCGAGGTCGCCGAACCAGTAGATTCCTCCGCTGGGCGCCTCCCCGTTGCCGTCCTGTATGACATGACGGAGCTCTGCCATCATGGCTATCAGAGTCGGGGTGGGCGGGAGCAAGAGTGGGCTCACGTCGAGCTGCGCCAGAGGACTCGAATCCAGAGTCTGGTACGTTCCACGGTTCTGTAGGAACGAGGCGATGGCGCTGTTGTCGTCCTCATATTGGCTGTCTTCGGTGTCACGGGCGCCGCTCCCGAGGATGATCTGTCGTGCCATGGCCAAAGGTGCCACGCTGCTCAGGAAGTCTCGGAGGTGATCGAGAAACACAGCCGCGCTGGTCCCGCCGAAGAACCGGGCTGTGCCCTCCGCATCCCGGAGCAGCCTGCCCTCCACCGCGCCGAGCACCACGCCGCCGTCTCCACTTGGGGCCATCAACGCCGCAGCCTCGGCCTCAAACGAGGCGACCTCGGCAACGGAAGCGGGCGTGGACGCCGGGGCGCTGCTCGGCGAGGTTGACGACTCCGGGCTCACGGCCGCGAACTGCTGCAGCAGCTCCTGGAGGCGGGAGGCGTCCGGCACGGTGTCCTGCAGCGCCCGCTCGTACATTTCGAGCTTGCGCCTGAGGTCGTCGAGCTCTGGGCGCGAGATGGTCACCTTGTCAGTCGAGACGGGGTAGATGCACTCGCGAGACGAGGAGGCGCACTGCCGGCAGGGTCGCTCCCCGGAGCACTTGATTCTGCGGACATTGCAGTTGTTGCATCTTTAAGGAGGAGGAGGAGGCTCGGGTTAGCGATATGACGGCTAGTGGATTCGCGGACTCTGGCTTACGCTGTCGCGACACGCTTGCGTTGCTCGGGGGCAACTTTGTGGCGTCGGGGGTTGACTGGCAGCCGTGACGAGGGCCGCTTGTCTCCGCTGCCGGCGTCGGTCGGCTGGATCATGTCTTTAAGAGAACGAGGGTTGAATGCTGTTCCAAGAGTAGGTCACGGGTCAATGTGGTTGCCTGTCTATGTCCTCGAACTCATGGGCAATGAAGCCGGTGCCTAAGTCGCCGCGCCGTCCATTTAATCATCGTGAGCCCCGACAGGCTATTTGCAGCCCGTCACTCCTCATCTCATCTCGTCCACCCAAAGTTGCCCCCAGAAGCATCCCTTCGTCATCATGGCCTCGCGTCACAAGCGCCGTGCGTTACGTCTGAGAGAAAGGCCTCGTAGGGCTGACCTCGCAACGTTGACGTTGGCAGTGGACACCACCTCATTTTACTCCGTGGATGGAAGGGCCTAGCAAGTCTGGAAAAGGGAGCCGCATCTGCACAGGCATGCAGCGCAGGGGTGGCAAGTTGAGAAAATGGACTGGACTCATCATCGGTTGAGTCACGCCATTAGAGCCTCAAGGACATGGCCGGACCACCGATCAACTGAGCTCAACCCCACGCGTGGTCGTTGGGTTTGGGGCCTCATCACCGTCTTTCCGGGGGTGCGCCCGAAAAGGCAACTGGCCTCATCATCGTCGAATCATTTCCCAGAAAAGGAAGACTTTATTTGTTTAAAGGACGCAAGCTTTTTTTTTCTTCCTACTGCGAGGGGCCTGTTGCCTGTCGGTCAAAGGCTATTGCTTATCATTATCAAGTAGCGGCCCTCCGTTGTGCCTCAATTCGGCTTAGCCATGGCAGTGTCTTACGTTGCCCTCTAGACTCCCCCATGTTAGTGCAGCAGCAATCTTGACGCGCACGCAATGTCGTGGCCCCTCTGTTGCTACTCCAAAAGTTCCCGCCATCCTTTCACATCCTACAGTCCTGATATGATGCAATGCTGGCAAAAATCTGTCCGTTTGAACAGCGAGCGACAAAGAGCCACGCAATGAACCTCAACTTGGGCGCGCAGCTGAGCTTGGGCACTAAGCCAAGGTAGAGTCGACGAGTAAAATGCGACGGGCTCCCTGAAATACAGTTGCGCATTTGACATTAATTTGCTAATGGCAAAGCAAATCTCCACTAATCATCTTCTTTACCAGAATTCTCCATTATCTTTTTCTTCTCTTCATTCTTGTGATGGTGCTTTTTAAGGACACCCTTGATCCATTGCCAGGTTTCGTCTAATTTGCGGTTTAAGTGGTCTATGAACGCTTCTCACCAGAGCTTTCGGACGTGGCACCGAAACCTCGCCTCAACTTGAGCCGGGTGATGTCGGCGTCATCAACTAAGTCCTTCGGGCATAATTGAACTTCGCGGAACAGAGCCTCAACTGTTTCCCGAAAATCCACCTGCTCCGCGATGTCTTCATCCCCAATGAGCTCGAGTACTCGGGAATAAAGTTTCTTTGGCATATCATCATTGCTACTCTGCAAAGGCGCCATGATATTTTCAGTGATTTCCTCAAATGGGCTTTGTGATACAACTTGATAGCATCCCGAGTTCTCGTCATCAGAGACGATAAGTCTCACGGCAGGTAATGAGGTGATGCCACCCTTGAGAAGCTTCTGGGACTCTTGAAGAAGTGATGCCGGAATATCGGAATCCCTTAGAAGCCTGGTCACGACGTTTTGCACGAGAAAATCAAGTGTAACCTCCCAAACTACCCACACGACTTGAATAGGCCTTTGGCCTATCCTGGCCAATTCCCAACGATCGAACAAGGCTGCCAGGGAATGTATTTCTGGTCCCGATCTAGAGTCAATTTTCCCGAGCAACAATGTGGTATTTCGCAGATCCGGACATGAAGATGCCATGATAATCAATGATTTCAGAAGATGATGGGGTGGAGATTGCCCTTTCGCTCGTTGTGAATACTCGCTTGGTAACATAAACTCCTTGAACAGCAACTCCTTGAAAAAAGTGCTTTTACGAACAACCTCGTAACATGGCTGAGGTGAATCGAGGAGCTTAGCAGTTGCAGTGATTGTGACAGCATGTGGATCTCCGCCAAGATGCAACACTGCCTCGATGACCTCTGCCGACGGTAGGATTTCGAAGCGTTGACGCCCGTCCCAGATCTTGGCGAAAAACATGTTTGTGACGGTGTGTGCATTAAGTCGTTCAAGATCAAACAACACGTAGTCAGCCAAGTGAGGAAACCCTGCAGCTAGTTGCAAAAACCCGGATTGCCAATAGAACTGCGTGAATGTTGCATCTGGCATGAATGTATAACCATGCTTGGATTCGTCTTGGGCAACATCATAAACTTTCCGAAATGCCAGCCTGTCTCCTTTCTTGATGGAGGCGAGCATTCCATCAAGGACGTACAGAAAGATATCAAGAAACAGATGAACTTCGAACGCCCGGGACATAAAGCCAGCGATACACACGAAGGTGTAGAGAAGTGCTGATGCTGATTCAATATGCGATAAATTCTGTGAATATTTGAGAATTTCCTGACCAGTTTCAGTGCTCACAAGGAAGTCATGTGCTGTCCGATGGACAAAAACAACAACTTTGGTGACGTCGCGCAGTGATGTTCCTGTCGTTTCAGAAAGTGGGCAATATAATTTCCCATTGCGTTGCCGCTTTTGGTATCGAACGTCTAGAAGGCCTGCGCAACGGACAGTGATGTCGTGTTCAACAGTCCGGCAAACATCCACAACCTCAGGGAGGACTTCGGAGCTTGGGCGAGTGCATAGTCTTTCTTGAAGCGCAGCATCTTTCATGCATGCCATATGGAGGACAGAAGGCTCTTGGGGAACGGAGTCTATAGCGCCAGTGGCTTCGCTGTAATACACAAACATCTTTCTCGGCAGCTTGTTGAGCGCTAAGCGAAAATACTGCGAGGCTGCCTTCCGATAAATTGGTTGATGGTGGTTCAGTCTTTGCCACATATCGGCATACAAATCGTCAAGCTCCGGTGGCAGCTGTTGCAACCGAGAAAGAAGCTCTTCCTCACTGTCTAGGTTCCTTGCACCGTCTGCTACACTCTTTGTGGCAAGGCAGAGCCAGAGGAACACTCCGTCCGATTTACTTATTAGCAGACTTACTAGCTTATCGTACATGTCGTACGAAATGGCACCGCTCTCCTTAAAAGGCCCCAGACAATTTTGGGCGTATTTCTGCATGTCAGGTTTTGTGAGCTCCTCAATCCTAAGTGATGAATAGTTTTTTGCGCCAAGTCGACGTAAAATCTGTGGCTCAGCACGGCTGGCAACGCACAATTTGACTGTTGACAGCTCTGCTAGTCTTTGGAGTAAGTCCAGGAGCTTCTCTGGTCCGTCCGTTGAGCAAACCTCATCGAGCCCGTCGACAAATATGCAGAAATTCCGCAGATCCTTGGTACAGATATAAAAGAGCAGCTCTATCAAGTCGTGTTCGGACCAATCGTGGGGAGAAGACTTTGAGGAGGCTTCGCTAAATTGGTCCGAAACGGAGTTAAGTATGAGCGCATTGCCTTGAAGGGCGTGATAAATAATGGAGCTAAGGAACCCCTTGATGCTCCTTTGAGGCTGGGAGCCGATTTTCCAAAAGAAATGTGGGATTATTTTGACCTCGGAGCCCCAGGAAGCTAGCAGCTTTGATGTGTTCTTGTTTCTTATGACGAACTTCATTAGAGTGCTCTTTCCTGACCCTGGTTTTCCGCGAATCCAAAAGATCGGATCTTTAGATTGCAGCCAGTGCACGAACTCATGCCATATTGAGATGAGTTTTGCATCTTCTTCAGCTTGCCTTTTTGATTCTGGAGATTGCCACCTGTCAGATTTCGTGGTATATCCGGTGCTGCTTTTGCTTTCATCATTTGCCTCATCAGAAATGACTGAGTGCGTAGCCTGCTCTAATGACTTTTGAGCACTAGAATTTTCTAAAATCTCTGGAGTGCTATTCGAAGCTTGAGCATGTGTGCACTGATCGTACAAAGTAAAGATGCGCTCGAACGTAGCGTCCCGGGGGTCTGTGACCTCGTTGAAGCGTTGGTTCATCTCAGGACATCTGAAACTTTCAAGTAAACGCTCGCGCCGATTCTTCGCAGCCGCCTCAAGGCTGTGCCCTTGAAGTTCAGAGGTGACATGTTGATTAACAATGGATTGCGATTTGGCTGTTTCTGCCGTGAGGTGCGCGCGAGATACGAGATGTTCCGTTTTGACTAGCTCTCCAACTTCTTTGTTTCCTTGAGCTATTTGAACCACCAACGACTGTACATCGCTTTCGAGGTGTTGGAAAGAGTTACTCAGTTGCAGCTCAGTGGCATTTTTGTGCGTGCTAAAGAATGTCAGTCAGTGATTTACTCAAACGGAAGAGCAATGTGGCAGAGGGGCCGTACCACAATTGAGAAAGAAGGTGAGTTTGCATCACTTCCCCGTGTCGCCTGAGCTCCTTCTCCAAACGCTGAAGATTGGATTGATGCTTTGTTGAACGCAAGGCGGCATGGAATGCTTTCGCGAGCTTGCCTTTGGCTTGTAGTCCAGTGACATAGGTGACTTCAGCCTCAAGCTGCTGCGCAGTTGCCTGGCATTGCCTTGCTATTTCCAAGGTCTTAGTTTCGGCCTCGGTCATGACGAATCCGCCGCCGCTACACCGCACTTCAAGTCGTTGCATCGCTTCTTTGAAGAGCCTTGCATATTCCTGAAGGCTCTGATCCGGGGTTGGCTTGTCATTGTAGATATTCATGCAGAGGGAGAAAAGGCTACCTGCGAACGAAGTGAGTTGGATCACGGCGCTTGCGGCGCCGAGGGCCTCGAGCCCAGTGGCCATTGTTAGTAGTGGCTATCGTCCTCTATGGAACTGTAGTTGTGATGAATTTGTAAAGCTGTCTTGGTTGTGACGGCTGGCAAACAGGCGCAGGATGGGGCTGATATCGGCGAGCTTCGCCACGTTCGCATCCACCAATCACGGGTGCTCAAAGAGCAGGATTGCTTACGGCGGTTGCACGATCCTTGCCGGGCGCGGCTTAGCACTGCACAACGAATGTATCTCATTAATTACATGAACCAATTTGCAGCCTGGCTCTTTGGCCGTGCCTACCACGCTAGCAGACCACCCAATATATAATTTGCCTACCACGATCAACTAAAGATGCAAGCAGCAGTCAGACTCAATAATGGCATTGTGCCCTAGGAAAGGCGATATAAATCTGTCGGAATTTCTCTGACATGTATCATCCCTAGTTCACAAAACTTCTCGGCCTTTGCACAGACGCTAGCTCAATATCATCGCGATAGACAGCCGCACTATCTCTGTTTCCAAAATTTGGAGAGCCAAGAGTTATGCGACTTCCCGTAGTGGCAGCCAGAGTATGACCACCAAGCTCATCAAAAGAGGAACGGAGATAAGCTTGGATACTTCCTCGTTGTTCAGACCAAATTGTCCGGTTACGGAATAAATTCAATGACACAAATAAAAGAAAAACGAAAAGAGTGGACAAAGCCCAGAACAGTAGAAAAACTCGTCCTCGGTACCAGGTCTCAGGGAGGATTCCAGGCTGCATACTGAACAAGGCGGTGGTAGATGTCAAGGGTAGGAAGAGCTTCAAACGTCAGCATCCTTCGCTCAAGTAGGGGAGAGAGAGAGCCATACTAGACCGACAATCGTCAGTCTCTTCACCAGCTGCCCAGTCTCCTGCTGTTGTGCCGTGATTTTGTTGTCCTCCATCACAATTTGCATTTCCAGCTATACAAGTTGGATTAGTCGGAGGACGAGTTGGGAATGAAGTCAACGTACCTCATGGGCAAGATCTACGCATAGTTCTTGATGATTTTGTACACGATGTTGAAGCTCCCGCAAATCGTTGATGTGGTCGCCGATGAGGGCAAAAGTTCTGAAGGGAGGTATAGGTCCAGTTGTAGCACCTCTGGTTTGTAAGAGATCGGTAAGGTATCCGGCATCGTGGTTGTTAAAACGATCCCAAACTTCAATGATGCGTGAAATCGAATGCATCGTTTGACGTAACAACCTACTCCCTTCAGTCAATATTTGCTGTACCTGTTTCCGCTGGTGGAAAGATAGTGTATCATCACTATCCGGGCCATCATGTAAATGGATAGGGTCTTGTATCTTCACGCAAGCAGTCAGCAGCTAGGTAGCCTAATCCTGGAAAAGATCGTATAGAAAAAAGCCTAGAAACTAACGTGAGGATCCAAGTTTTGCAATAATCGTGAAACAAGATTGTGCAAAGCATGCCTTGCCTGCTTGAGTCTAAGTTCAAAGATGACAAGGAAATACTCCCTTGGATCCCATATCGGACGGTTCGCATCGAGCGTACCTGTAGTAAGAGGGTCTGGTTGGAAGTCTGCACTCTCT
Source organism: Paramyrothecium roridum (assembly GCA_003012165.1). Classification (NCBI taxonomy): domain Eukaryota; kingdom Fungi; phylum Ascomycota; class Sordariomycetes; order Hypocreales; family Stachybotryaceae; genus Paramyrothecium; species Paramyrothecium roridum. Next base: position 28,476 of record PXOD01000249.1, read on the forward strand.
TGTGCATGGTAAAATTGTACACTTTCAGAAGACAACTCTCCCTGATAGTAAGTATCAACAAACATGTATGCTACCCAAGAATAATGGTCAATGCCTGTTACCAGACAAGAGATTTGCGCTTCGTGGACGCATGCTCCCGAGATTTCGGAATTTACTTCACGCGTTGGACTGTTTATATGACGGAGCTCGGTCGATTTTCGTAACCGATTGCCGTTTCGCTTTCGTCTCATATCAAGGGAAGGGGTTGCACACTCGTCCCAGACATAAAACTGGATATGAAATTCAAGGCCAAAGACAGATATTCCCTTCGGCTAAGAGCATTGTTAGTCTATTAGTACAATAGAATCTTCGACGCGTCAACTAACAGGAATATGTATACCGACAGATGTCTTACTACTTATGTACTTATAGAAGAAATCCGTGAGAAATAACGCCTGTTCGCGGGAAGCCGTGAGTGCCAACGCCATGACTGTCCAACAGTCTGGATCAGTAACATATCTGGAACCTAAGTCAGTTCTTCATCGCTTTGAACAAAGATGCAGACTCACAGTAACCGCCGCTCAGCGTTAGGTTCATCGTCACACCCATAACGCTGAACAAGGGATTTATTAGCTCTTTAAGTTGCGACGGCTTGCTAGCTTCGCTATCGAACTGACCTTCTTTCTCAAAACTCGCAATAGCTGGCTGGAGCTCAACGGCCCTGGGTTACAACGCTTTTGACCGCCCGGGCTGTCTTCGAAAGGCCTTGAACCAAGGCGGGATCTGTCATCCAAAAGAACCAGTGGGTTGGTTACAGGGCCTGCTAATCCATCCTCAAGAATTTTCAAAGACTCCGATGGGCAGAGGGCTTCGAGCTCCAAGCTCTGGAAGTTGCTTGGCGTGTGTGGCGCCAAATTGCCTCTAGCCACTCCCAAGAAAGCCTTGATTAGCTCGTCAGTCGTCGTAAGCCTCGAAACTGGTATACCTTGTCCGTCAGGATGATCCGAAGGTCTTGATTTCACGTAAGAGGTATTTTGCGTTGCATAAGCTTTCGGCTGTCCTGCCGAAAACTCGTTGCTCCATTCGTAGGCAGACAAAGCCATAGCTGTACGAGCACACTGGTTTGGTATATCCGTGACAATAACGATCGATTGTCGAAAGCTCCCAAAGACTGTAACTCTGCCGCCTGAAACTGATTTTTCACCTTACGTGTTCCGTTCGAATATCACACCTTCCGCATCGATGATGGCCACAATTAGCACAATATTGATGAATATCGATCCTCCAAGGCCCCTGACCGCAAAAACACTGGGTGGTGTCAGAAGATTTGTGGATTGAGGAAAGCGAAGACCTACGCAATAGAACATATGAACAAGTTTTTGGGCTGGCATGAGAAGGAAGGGCTCGAGTCTAGCTTGGAATGCCTATTGTGTGCGCAGACCGGGCCTGTTGATCAGCTTGGGAACGAACCTGCAGGATGCATGGGCAGCGGTTGGAACGCACGAGGCCTGTCGAAACTAAGTGGGATTCGGAAGGAGAAAAGGAACGGCAAGCTTCAGAGCAAAGATGTGAACGGCCGATGGCCTCTTGTATATGCATGACGGTAGCCGGGATACAGCCTTGCTGTGCTGACTGGCGGTGGCGCGGGAACGATATCGATCACAAGGTCTGGGTGCATAGAAGCCAGGGTTAAGACACGGCTTGTCACTTGCCACCATTGCAACAATATTCATCACCTTGCGTTTGAGTGGTTAAATGCGCTATTGCTGCCTAATCGCTTGGTTCCCGATAGATGCCGATGTTATACCGGCTACTTGTTACTGTAAGTAGGTAGAGACGCACATGCAGTAAGCCATTCCCCTTAGCTAGGCTGATGGCCTACCAGCTTCGCTTGTCTGTCTGCATACACCCTGTTACCTTCATGAATGGGTTCTGGCTTTCTTGAAAACTACAAAATATTATACCACAAGGTTCGTTGCGGCTGCTTAGACACATTGCGAGAGCGATGCAGAGTGGTTGATTTGATGTGCAGGCAAGACTAGTAAGTCAATCGAAAGTAAAGTGTGATTGCTTTGCAGTACTTGCTTTGCATGTTCCGCAGGGCATACGAACTGCCGGCTTGGCTTTTGTGCCGTTTGGTATATGTTTAGACTTCTGACGTGCGCTCCTTGTGGATATAATGTTGATTGGCGAAGAGAAATCCTTGCTGTAGCAAGCCAAGCGTGAGTCGAGCTTGGACATGCCCGGATTCTGCTGGCCCCGGCTACCATGCATGTTTAGGGAATTGCCGGTAATTTGATCTCAGGTCTAGGTAGACACCGTTCGAGGTTCGCTGCGCGCCGGTTTGCTCCCTATATCCTCATGCTTGGCTGAGAGTGTGCCGGAGGTTGTCTTCCGATGAAACCCTCGAAGCAATCCTTTCCAGTATAAAGAAGATGCTAAATACACATTCTCGGTCTCATTTCGTTCGGACTCTATACTGAAGCACCCCGCAACCAATGTTCCGATGACAGGTCATGTTCCCCATAAAAAGCCCGCACATTAGTAACGGGAGCGCTGAGGGATCGCGGTACGCCCGGCCATGCCGCATCCTTCCTTGCATGCCGAAAAGCAAGTGTCGCGTTGGTGCTGATCTGCTGAAAGAAAAGAAAAGAGTAGCTAAACGCCTTCTTGCACAAACCCGAGAGCTCCCGCATGCACAGCCTGCTAGAATTGCCGAATGAAGAAATTTATTGAAGACGATGCGACGATGAAAGTCTGGCGCACAACGAACGATCCGCTCCTCATCCATGGCACTGGTACAGTTGATAATAGTGAACTAGGGATACTACTATGCCCCCTCGGTAGATCTAGTCAGGGGTGCCTTATTTAACATATGCATGCGAACCCTGCAGGCTTCGTGCTTTAAATGAGCGGGCGCTTACTCGCTCTACAAGGGCCATGGTCAAGGGCTGAGCAACTGGCCATGGGCGAGACTGGCGCTCAATTCTCAACCATGGGACTATATAGGAACACGAGGTCACCCATGTGTGCCGATGCCTTTGTCCATCGGACGCATCACGTTCGCTGATCACCAAGTCAATATGTATTCTGCCACCTTGTTAAGCCTGCTGGGCGCCACGCTGCCATTCAGTGTCAGTGCCGGTCGTACCAATCCAACTGACTTCCGGCTGAAGGCGAGCCCTGGATATGTCAAGGCGGCGAGCGTCGCGTCCGATCCTTCGCTGAAGCTCTTGAAGAGAGGCGATTACGTGGAGACGGCGACTGAGGTGGTTCAACAGTTGGCACCGAACGCAACCTATCGTCTGGTGGAAGATCATTATGTCGGCACAAACGGTGTCGCTCACCTGCACTTCCAGCAGACTGCTCATGGGGTCGACATCAAGAACGCCGTCTTTGATGTTAATGTGCGTCTCCTTAATTGTCCCCACGTGTACCGGCTAAACTCATCTAAATTTGGCACCAGATCGCTAAAGACGGCTCCGTCTTCTCTTACAGCAATGCCTTCTTTTCTGGTGAGGTGCCTGATAAAGCTTCCTCACAGAAGCGTGCTGTATTGAATCCACAGAGAGCTCTGGAAACGGCTTCTCAGGTCCTTAACCTGTCAATTTCTGGTGGCTCAATTAAGGATGCTGGGTCGGACGGCGAGTATTACACCTTCCGAGGCATTACTGGAGCCGTTGAGACTCCCGAAGCAAGGATGGTTTACGTTGTCAAGCCCGACGGCGAGCTTGGGCTGGTGTGGGCCGTCAAGACTAGATCAGTGGACGACTACTTGGTCGCTTACGTCGATGCAACAACCGAATCAGATCCCGAGATCTTCGGTGTAGTCGATTACATCAACCATGCTGGCTATGAGGTCTAGTATGTAGTCCGCCGCCCCAAAATGTTTCGTGGTCCAGGTGCTGACCAAGCTCCGAAGTCCCTGGGGCATCAACGACCCAACTGAGGGTAAACGGGTATACGTAGACAACCTAGCGGATCCCGTTGCCTCGAAAAGCGGATGGCACAAGTACCCTGGCATGCCCAGAGGGTACGAGGACAGAACCATCGGCAACAACATAGACTCTGGCTCAGTCCCTACGGCATTAGTTATTTTCGGTCATAACAAGAAGGGGAACTTCTCCTTCCCATATGTCCCTGACGCGAAACCCGCCGCAGACTCTGCAGCTGCAGCGGCCACACAGATGTTCTACATCACCAACATGTGCCATGACCTTTACTACTTACTGGGTTGGACACCGGCAGCAGGTAATTTGCAGGAAATTAACCATGGAGAAGGCGGCATAGAAGGCGATAGCCTAATTGTTCGTACGCTGCATTACAGCGAGAAGAATAACGGCCAGTTTGAACAGTCCATCGATGGACAAAGATCATACTTGACAATGCGACTCTTCGACAAGACCACTCCCATGAGAGATGGATCTTTCGACAATGGCTTTCTGATCCACGAATATACACATGGGCGTAAGTTGCTTTTCGACGGCGTTCTGCTTGAGCATACAAGGTATCGTAGCAGCTAACAGAGGCACAGTATCAGGACGACTGACGGGAGGCCCGCTGAACGCCAACTGTCTCAACTCTTGGGAGGCCGACGGCATGGCTGAGGGCTGGAGTGATCTTTTCGCGGCCGCCATCATGCTCAAACCAAATGAGACTCGGGAAACAGCGACGTACGGCTTCGCAGCCTGGCCTCTGAACTTGACTGCGACAGAAGCAAAGCCGAAGACAGCACGGCTGGTGCTTTACTCGACAGACATGACCGTCAACCCGTGGACTTACTCGAAGGTAAACTCCTTGGGCAGAGTCCACGAGGTTGGTACCGCGTGGGCAACGATGCTCTACGATGTCATGTGGAATCTGATTGACAAGCACGGCCGGACGAATGCGACATTTCCGACACTGGTGGACGGAATACCCACAGACGGCAAATACTTGACACTAAAGCTCCTTGTGGATGCCATGGCTCTGTAAGTCGGCGCAACTGCCCTGCTCGTTCTAGACCGCGACACTAACCAGCTGAAAAGACAACCCTGCAACCCGACGTTCGTCCAGGCCCGCGACGCGATTCTGGACGCTGACCTGGCGGTGACCGGTGGAGCCAACCGCTGCGAGATTTGGAAGGGTTTTGCGAAGCGTGGTCTGGGAGAGGGTGCGGTCTTTGCTGAGAGCGACCGTGTCGATGACTTTGTGGTTCCTAGCGACTGTTGAAAGCATGCCTTGTGAGAAATGCGATGCAAATGAGGTGGCGTGCGCCTCGCCGGTTAATCGGCTCAACATGGCGTTCATGGGGGGCCGCAACCACAGATCTCAATCCGTTTGGGCACAGTGTTTGAGTATTATGCTTTTGCTTCCAAGTATATTCTCTGATATCAATGTACATAAAACCCCAAATTTTCGCAAATGCTATGTAATAAACATAAAAGTCAATCGTCTTCTCTATTTCTCACCCATCCCTCGGTTCATGAACGCCATAATGAATGCTCAGTGCGCAGGACTTAATACTTCCTCTTCTCCTGGCCGAAAATGGAGTTCACAATCTCTCCCGACCTCGTGGCAATGACGGATAGCAAGCTGTCGCTCACCTACCATTGGTTAGCATCGAATCTAAAAAGAACCGTTGACTGGGACGGGGACTTACTCCGTGGGTTCCTTCGCACAGGCCCTGCAGCCAAACACCAGAGTCCTCGGACACTGTGCCGGGCGAGTACTTGACGCGGTAGTCGCGGCTGACGGCCATCTTTCGCTCGCCCTCCTCGGTGGCGACGTTCCAGCCAGAAATACCCTTGCGGTACTCGTTGTTGCTGGGCGCGGCCTTGGGCAGCATGTTCCAGGTCTCCTTGAGCATGTCAACGTGCGCGCTGCGGTTGTAGCCTGTGGCGGCAATGATCAAATCCGCATCGATGGTCTCTTCGGTGCTGAGATCGACATAGTCTTCTAGACCGTGGTCCTGAGAGATGCGCTGAACCTTGACCTCGACAGCGTCGCCGTGGGGCTCGACGCTGGTGATTTGGCGGGTTGCCATGATACGGTGGGGCCACTGTGTCTCGTCGTGACCAATCTCCCGCATTTGGTCGTACATCTTCTCGTAGAGCTCCTCAATAAGGTTCAAGCGAACAACTCCGTAGTTGGTGGCGCGAACCTCAGCAAGGAAGCCCTGGCGCGAGCGAGGTGACCTAGGATACAGGTTGTCGACAAACTCAGGGTTGAAGACGGAGTTGACGCTATGATTGAATGAGCAAAACGTGGCAAAAGCGGCACGGAGAGATGACACTTACAAGGGAGAGTCGTCGCTAGGCTTGAGGAACTCCTGCCTCATCACAAGCCATGTTTGGGAGTTGGGGTACAGGTGCTGGATGTTGCTGAAGATCTCGGCCGCGCTCTGTCCGGCACCAACCACAACGACCTTGTAGGGAGCTGTTGACTTGGGCAGCATCTGAGGGACGAGGTGGGCATATTGTGAAGAGTGGATGACTCGTGGGTGCTTCATGGGGAAGCTCTTGGGAAGTGCGGGCTGTCCACCTGTGGCAAGCAGCACGTGGCGACCGCGGTAAGAATCGACCTGGCCAGTCTTGACATTTTGCGCCTGAACGGTGAAGCTCTTGACTGCTCCGCTGGAGGTCCTGGACTCAGGGGATACCGAGACAACCTGGCTGTTGTAGCGCACGAGCTCATCGAAGAAGGACGAGCACCAGCGCAGGTAATCCTCGTACTCGTTTCTGGCGGGCAGGAAGGTGCTCAAGTTCGTAAACTCGACGAGCCTGCCTTGGCGGTGCAAGTAGTTCAGGAAGGTGAACTCGGAGCGAGGGTCGCGGAGGGTAGCCAAGTCCTTGACAAACGAGATTTGCATCTTGGCGCCCTGAAGCAGCATCCCAGCGTGCCAAGCGAACTGGGCCTGCTTCTCAAGGAACAGGACCTTGGGCACCGATCCGTCTGGGCGAAGCTTCCGGCCAGAAGCCAATGCGTCGTGTAGTGCGACGGCAATTCCAAGACTCGCAGGGCCATAGCCGACACAGATGAGGTCGTACTCAGGGTCAGACTCAGTGGGCGCAGTCAGGTACTGTGAACGCTCCTTGTGGATTTTGCGCTTTCTCGCCTGTTCGTAGTGGCCATGGCCATTTGTGAGCGATACAGCAGGGGCAGTAGATGAGTGAGAGTAGCCGTTGCTGTGTCCATTCACGCCGTTGCTGCTAGTATTGTTGGTTGGGGTGGCACGAATAACGTCGGCCTCGTCGTTCAGAGCGACCTCGCTGTGTGGTGACATCTTTTTCTTTTTTTTTTTTTTTTTTTTTTTTTTGTTGAGAAAGGCGATGCTCCTGGTTTAGGAAAACGAAAAGAGTCAAGAAAGAAAGGTTTTGAAAGGTTTTGAAAGGTTTCTGTGAAGCCTGTGCTGGTAGCCTTGAGATCACAGAAGTGAAGCTCGTCGGTTGTAGTTGTGCGCCTCAGTCTATGACGGTGACTTTTACGTGGGGCCCGCCTGTAAATAGCTTTTGCAGGGGAAAATGGAATGTCAACAATTGGATGACGCCGACTAATCCAGAAGCTCGGTTTGGTCAGCAAAAATCCCGTGCCTTGCAGCTTAAAAGTTGCCGCGAGAAAAAGGTAGCGCCACGCGGTCCCAGTGTCGAAGTTGAGGGTGTAATGGTGTAAGGGCGAGTTGAGACCTACAACGTACAACGATCCAGTGCTGCAGCCTCTAGTAAACTCGAGGAATGGCTCACTGCTACTGCCAGGTAGGGTTGTTTTTCTTTTCTGTCGTTTCCCAGAAAAGTGAGCAGTAACTTTGGCTTGCCCTCCCGAGGTTTGTGCAGAGAGATTAAGTTAAATGTTGGACGGGGGGGACTTGGAAGGGTGGGTGGGAAGGGGCTCGCAACTTGGCAGGAAGAGAAGCAGACAGTTGACGTCTGTCCCACAAGAGGCGGCGGCGGGATGCAACCATTAATATGTTTCTCGGCCGGCAAGGGGACAGAAATACACTCATCTGATGGCCCATATGACTTAGACTAGAAGCAGCTTTGAGTCACGGCTACCCATCGCCGCATCTGCAACCGATGCCAATCCCCTCCACCCCTGTCCTCAGACTCTACCGGCGTCGGTACAAAGGGGCGTGGGGACGGGTTCGTGAATGGACAAGTACACCGAGACCAGCTCATGATGGGCAGATTCTGCAGCCAGGGTACCCTCCATCAGGCACAGAATCTTTCCGCAAAGGGGGGTTGTCTGCAACGACGGCGACATGTAGTCGCCCACCAGCCTCCCCACATAGTATGCGTGTCAAAAAAGCGGTCGTCATTATCCTTGCTACTGAAGCTCACGATCCTAAGCTTGGACGAGTAAAAGATCAGGGTCCTCTGGGTCCCGGCTCTAAGCTCAATTCGATATGCTTCACGAGGTACCGTCTGGAGCCGTCCAGCTACGGGGAGCTGGAGTGGGAGTAAATGAATTCGTCAGTCACAGCACGCAGATCTTTCATACTAGCCACCACGGAGCGGAGTGATCGAGTGGCCTAGCGCTCGCTAGCCTGCGACATCGCTGCATTCGATGAGGGGATTGGCAGACAAGGGGACTAGCACCGCGATGATGGCCGGGGTGGAGGCGATGAAGAGATTATCTTTCGGATCTGATAACTCGGCAGACGAACGGGCTCGCGCCATTGAAGGTGTTAGACCGGGACGCGTGGGCCGATGACCGGCTTGTGCACCCATTTCTGGACCCAGTTCCGCGGGGGGTTGAGGGAGGGGATTGGTTGATGGTGATACACGCCGGCGAGACATGGGTGGAGATGAGGGAATTATCTGATGATCTGATAAAATCACGGATCAGATAACGAAAACCGTGAGGGTTTTGCCGAGCCAGCAAACCGGGGTCCTGGCTTGAGGCGCCACACCGTTACGGCCAAACCCTGCATCTTGTCCTGCGACACGCTGGGGCTTTACCTTCGGAAAGGGACAAAATGGAAGGAGAGTGAAAAGTTTTTCTCAAGTCACGATCCACAGCAATCTCGACTGCATGGCCCTCGGGTACGACCGGTTTAGCCAGTCAAGTGCCGAGCTCCCGACGATCACTGGATTTCCCTTGTTGGTCTTGGGGGGAATCAATCGAGGCAAAACAAGAAAAAAAAAAAGAGGAAAAAGAAAGTGGACGGGTGTATGGGACACCCAACTTCGTTTGCCTTGGGGGGGCGAAACTAGGTCAATTGATCAGCGCAAAGCAGGGCGAGAAACTTCAAAACCGTTTGGACCAGCTGCAGATGCTGAGGAGCCATGCAGCAGGCCAAGCGCTAAGGCGTGCCTCTTCTGAGCTGTCACTCACTCCATTAGAACTTTCACAAGCTTCCCAACCGGGTAATACTTCGTATCAAAAGGTTGGGGGTTTCTCTCCGTCCAGAGCAGGACCCCTGGTCGTCCCAGACTAGACCTGCATTGCTTCTCGAGTTCATGTGCTCCGGCGTACCGCAGCCTGGTCTGCCTCGGCTTACCCTCGTTTTGGATTGACAAAGTGACCCGTAGAGACAGACGAGTACAACAAAAAAACAAAGGCGAGCGGCAATTGATCGCGAAGGCATGGCTGGATCGATCCCCTTTTCAGAAGCCCTAGTCCGCCTCGCCGTGCGTTAAATTGTGGGCTCTCGATGGGTTGATTCCACGGACTGAACTCAAGTCTCCACCACCATCCACAAAGTGAATTGGGCAGCTAGCCAGCTTGCGTGGTATGTGCTCGAGCTCTTAAATTCAATTGCTTCCTGCAGTGCGGCAGACACGCCTGCTCTGATCGAACCGTGAGGCTGGCCGTCTGAACACAAGTGTCCTGCTGCTGTTGCTGTAGTCATATGCCGAGTCCATGATTCAGCCCCCTGATCCTCCCCCACGGAGTGGAATAAGCCCCTCTCTACGTCAGTCGTGACGTTATGGTCGACGACTAAAAAGGCGCTATTCTCGGCCACAGCCGTGGTTTCATAATTTAGTGACAAATCTCATCCTCTCGGCATCGGTTGCCTTGTCACACACGATTGTCCCTCCACCCGGGCGTCCGACCGACTTACCTCCGTTAGTAGCAGGTAGTTAATGTAGGTTGTCTCAGTATGCATAAGTGTTTGCTTCTCCAATCAATGATAGCCCGTCTCTCCATCACAAACACGTTTTGCTCCCACCCAACGCGTAGGCTGACCTTGCGCTGATTAATTCCACTGCTCTCATAGGTTGGCGTCTCCACCACCATCGTGATATCTTCAGTGAATCGATCTCATCAGCTGCGCGGGGGGGGATCAATAGCATGCAATGCAAACAAATTAACCTCTTATCATTGGCGGAGTCACCCACCCACGAGCTGCAGCATCCCACGCCTGACTTGCTGGAGAGTTCGCATTGCCAGCCGCGAATCACCGCGAGGAAAAGTCCTCTTTCGAGAAACCGGGACCCCTGCGTTGATGGGTGGTATGCTGCAAGGGGCTGAATCGTGAAGGGCGTCCAGCTACTAGTAGGAGGTTCTCCGTGCGGCACTAACAGCAACTCACTGTCGAACTAAGAAACTACACGGCTACACAACCAACATGCCGAGGACGGCAAGACGTCGATAACATAGATTCGTTCGAAATTTGCGACACTTCCCTCAGCAGCTGGCCCAAGTAGCATCATGGACCAGGAGAAGGGCCTGTCTATTGTTAACCCACACCCAACCAGTTTACCGGGTCCAGATCTCCTGCATGAACTCATCAAACACCCATGCGATCTGCAAGCCATAGATCACTTGGAAGATGGCACCGCAAAGTCACTCTCCTACAGTGACTTACACAGGAAAGCCGAAGCCATCGCGCAACGAATTACGCGCAGTTGTCAACAGAAAACTACTTCACAGCCAATTGTGCCGGTCCTCTTACCTCAGTCACCGCTGTTGTACGTTACTCTTCTGGGCATCCTGAAAGCTGGAGGTGCTTTCTGCCCTTTGAATGTTGACGCGCCGCCTGAGCGCGTCAAGTTCATCTTCAAAGACGTTGGCGCGGAGGTTGTTTTGGTCTCCAAGGAGCTAGCGTCCCGCATCCCAGATGATGGTGGAGTCACGGTTCTGGTCGTTGACGAAGACGGCGACAGCACTCAGACTCAGCCCCCTATGTCACATCGCGAGGTAGCGGCAACAGATTTGGCGTATGTCATGTACACATCTGGCTCCACGGGTATGCCCAAGGGCGTGGCTTTGTCTCATCAGGCTGCAACGCAAGCACTCCTTGCTCATGAGCGACATATTCCCAAGTTTGGCAGATTCTTGCAGTTTGCAGCGCCAACGTTCGATGTCTTTGTTTTTGAAACATTCTTCCCCTTGTTTCGTGGCTGCACGCTTATAAGCGCGCGCCGAGAAGAAATGCTCAATGATCTCCCTGGCGTTCTGAACAAAATGAGCGTGGACGCTTGCGAGTTAACCCCAACAGTTGCTGGGAGTCTGCTCAGGAAGCGCAGTAATGCGCCCTCGTTGAAATTGCTTCTCACCATCGGTGAGATGTTGAATTCCAATGTTGTGAAGGAGTTTGGTGGGGACGACGGTCGCGAGAGTATGCTTTGGGCTATGTATGGACCAACCGAGGCAACTATTCATTGGTGAGTAAAGCGCGTATCAATTGAATTAATCACTAACTGTACAATAGCACTCTACAACCAGCGTTTCTATCATCTTCTTCCACAGGAATTATTGGCGTTCCGTTGGACACAGTATCTTGCTTCGTAATTGAAGCTGCCGATTCGAAAGAAGCAAGCCAAAACTTTCAAGTACTTCCTCAAGGCGAAATTGGCGAGCTTGCAGTAGGAGGCTACCAGCTAGCTGCTGGTTATCTCAACCGTCCAGACCAAACGGACTCAACATTCATATCAACACCATATGGCAGGGTGTATCGTACTGGTGACAAGGTACGCCTCCTGTCTGACGGCACCTTGGAGTGTCTCGGGCGCCTGTCCGAAGGTCAGGTCAAGCTGCGCGGCCAGCGCATCGAGCTTGGCGAAGTAGAGGAAGCAATCCTACGAACAGACGGATGCCACAACGCGGTAGCAGCAGTTGTAGATTCGATCTTGGTTGCATTCTGTGCCGCAGATTCGGCAGTCGACGAGACGAAAATCTTGGACAACTGCTACAAATGGCTTCCGAAATTCATGGTACCTGGAGAGTTGATCTTGAAAAGAGATTTCCCACAGCTGCCAAGTGGCAAAGTTGACAAGAAAAGACTACAAGCTGAGTTTCGAGAGCAAAAGGAGACTTGGACGCAGAAACATTCTACTCCCCTGACGGAGAGGAAAGATCGAGTGCTAGAAATAGTGTCTCAAGTACTTGCCTGCGAAGTATCAATGCAGACTAGACTCGCCTCGGTTGGAGTTGATTCTCTAAATTCAATTCGACTAGCTTCAGCTTTGCGCGATGATGGGTTTGATATAACCACTTCGCGGTTACTGAGCTTGAAAACCATCGAAGATCTGTGTTCTTCCTTGCCCGAAATGTCGGAGGATCCAGCCATTCCCGCCACTGATGTTAGTCAATTGGAAAATCTGGACATTCTGTTGGACGAATACCCTGATTTGAAGGCCGAAGCTCATCGTATTGCCGATCTGCTACCGTGCACACCTCTTCAGCGTGGCATGTTGGCTGAAACTAAGTGCAACCCGGAGGCGTATTGCAATGAGATTGAGTTGGAAGCTGACCCCGCCCTCAGCGCCTCAGAGATCTCAGATGCAATTATTCAATTGACTCATGAAAATGAGATTCTGCGATCCGGGTTTTCCTCATGGAAAGATGGCCTAATCTCAGTCGTGTTTCGTGACTTAGATCCTAGGCTCATAAGATTTGTGGACGAATTTGACCGAAAGTTCAGCATGAAAACAGCTGCGGACTTCATGCGTCCCTTTCGTGTACAGATTATTTCACCGCGCTCTGAGGACCATGGCGCGAGGGTTCTTTTCCAAATTCATCATGCTGTCTACGACGGCTGGTCGCTAGACATGCTCATGGTTGACTTATCTACAATCTTGAGAGGAGCTGTACCCGTACCACGCCCACAGTTTCGTGAGGTTCTCAAACTCCAGCAAAGAGCTCACAGCCAGCAAGTGAATGATATCGCGGCCTCATTTTGGAGCGAGTACTTGCTTGACTGGAGTAAACAGCCTTTCCCGAAACTGGCCAACAAATCAGCACCTGCAAGGATCATGACGTTGAATGATAGTATACCTCTGAGCCTGCGAGAGGTCGAGCATGGGCTCAGAGGTGCTGATGTCAGCCCGCAGGCCTTGTTTCAGGCTGCAACTGCGCTCGTTTGGAGTGGCATTCTTGGTATTTCAGATATCTCATTGGGAACTGTGACTTCGGGAAGAAGCATTTCGGCAAAGGGCATCGACAGGATAGTTGGGCCATGTATCGCATCACTACCAATAAGGGTCAACTTTGAAAACTTGCCAAACGCTATCGACCTTCTGATCAGCATCAACTCCAGCAACCGTGCAATAATGAGCCATTCTACGTTACCTCTGTCGGAGATTCAAAAGCTGACAAGCTCTCGAGGGCCGTTGTATGATATTTTGTTCACTTACCAAGAGTCTCTTGACAGCAATAGCAAGGACAACAACGTATTGAAAGAAGCCCGACATATCGATCGTCTGGAATCAAAAGTTCTCATAGAAGTCGAGCCGAGGGGGCAGTATTTTGATGTGCAAATAACATACCATTCAGATGTGTTTCCGCAAAACATCGCACATCTTTTCAACGCCCAGGTCAAGGCTGCTGCACAATATCTCCTCAAAAACCCTCAATGCAAGCTGTTACAGGCTAGAGAGTCTTTGAAAGGCGAGCTATCTATGTACAACCCATCACCGCAGAATTACTGTGGCACCCCGGATCTTGCAAGCCTATTTGAGTCCGTTGCTGCCAAACAGCCTCTATCCCCAGCAGTCTGCTTTGCCGAGAGTTTTTCAAGTTCCAGGATCTCAAACAACGTCTTGAGTTACAAGGAGTTAAATAAGATGGCAAATCAAATTGCCCATTTCATTCGATCTCGCAACGTCACAAACGGCCAAGTCATAGCAGTCTTCATGCAGAAGTCGATTTATCTCTATGCAACCATCCTCGGCATTGTCAAAGCCGGTTGCGGCTATCTTCCCGTGTCACCATCAACGCCCATCGCTCGTATTCAGGAGATTCTTCTCCAAGCCGGTGTAACGCACTGCTTTACAGACAATTCTACGTACCCCATCACTGAGAACATTCCTAAAATCCATTCTCACAACTTGGACGATCTAAACTACGATCAACTCCCAGCCAAGAACCTGAATATCGAAATTGATTCCCAGCGGATCGCATACGTGATTTACACGTCTGGCACTACAGGACTGCCGAAGGGTGTTGCTGTCACACAAATGAATATAGTCAGCAATATCCAGTATTTGAAGAATATCTATCCGAGCAATAAGGGCAAACAATCTCGATTCCTTCAAGCTTGTTCTCAAGCATTTGATGTATCCGTGTTCGAGATCTTTTTCACCTGGTTGTCGGGTATGTGCCTCTGCGCTGCAAATAACGACGTTCTCTTCAAAGACCTGGAATATGTCATCAGAGAGTTGCGGATCACCCATCTCAGTCTTACCCCAACAGTTGCAGGCTTGATCAATCGAGCCAATGTGCCTTCTGTGGAGTTTCTTGTTACAGCAGGCGAGCCCATGACGCAAGCCGTTGCCGATAACTGGGGGAATATCTTGTGGCAAGGTTACGGGCCTTCAGAAACTACAAACATCTGTAGTGTTAAGAAGATGAAGGCAGGAGAATATATTGAGCATCTGGGGTGGACTTTTGGAAACACTTCCGTCTTTGTGATGCAACCTCAATGCTTAGATCTCGTTCCATTAGGGTGGACCGGCGAGTTCTGCTTTGGAGGAGATCAAGTGGCCCAAGGTTATTTGAACCTGCCAGAGACAACTGCTGAAAACTTTATTGAGCATGCGGAATTCGGAAGAATTTACCGATCGGGTGACTTGGGCCGTATGTTACCAGATGGTTCGCTGGTAATTCTTGGGCGGATCGATAACCAGGTCAAACTCAGGGGTCAGCGGATTGAAACAGGCGAAATAGACAGCCAAGTCACCGCATCAAAACTTGCGACCTCGGCTGTGACTCTTTTGCTGCGGTGCCCAGGGATTTCGTCTGAACAGCTCATAAATTTTTACGTCCCTGCGGAGCAAGATTTACCGTCTGACCTTGCAGCTCTCAAAGTTGACAAATCCGGCCACTTTGACATATACGCAAGATTGCACTCACGACTTCCATCTTACATGATCCCATCATACGTTATACCAGTGGCTGCAATACCACGCACATCAAACGGCAAAGTAGATCGCAACAAGCTTGAAAGTTTGTTTAGTGGTCTATCTCAAAGCTACCTCGAAACGGCATCTGACGGCGTTGAAGGCGCTCAAAGCAGCCTCGAGTGGAACGAAGTAGAAGTTCAAGTCGCAGATGTGATCGCAAAGACTTTGCCATGCGACAAGCCCCGACTAGGGCGCTGGACACCTTTTGCCACAGTCGGGTTGGATTCATTATCGGCGATCAGAGTCTCCCGAGGCTTGGCCTCAAGCTTCAAGAGGAATGTTTCAATTTCAGCAATTCTGCAACATCCCAGTGTCGCTTTACTGGCTCGCCATCTTCAAGGTATCGTCGATTCTCTTCAAGCGGTTGACAGACCAAGGGCATCTGAAGAAAATGATTCGTTTTTTTCTTCCGACTTCAGGTCAACTGTAGTGAAGTCATTCGCCGAAGCTGGGCACGAAGTGGAGGCAATTTTGCCATGTACTCCGCTCCAAGAAGCGATGCTGTCTCGCGGCCAGGGGACCTATATCAACAAGATTCTCCTCCGCCTTCAAAAAGACCCCGAAACCATGAAATCATATTGGGACACCATGTGCCAACGGCACGGGACTCTGAGGACGTGCTTCGTCACCACGGACTCAAATGATCACGTTATTGCACAAGTGGTTCTCCAAAAGTGGAATTTCACCTGGAAGACGTACAAGGAAAATTACAAGTCTCCGCAAGACGCAGTAGACGAGCATCTTAAAGGGCTTTCATATCCTTTAGATACAAAGGTTCCACCTCTATCATTCGCTTTCATTCATTCCAATGGCGATGTATTCTTATCATTCATATGCCACCATTCTCTCTACGACGGGGTTGCTATGGACAATCTATGGAAAGAGATTGAGTGCGTGGCAAGCAACCAAGATTTACCAGATGCCATATCGTATGAGCCGTTTTTAAGAGAAACAACAAGGCTTCCAGCCGACGTTGAAAGGTTTTGGCGCCAACATTTCGCCGGTTTCCAGCCCTCACTTGCTTTCCAGTCTACCACCCGGGGAGCAATTCGCCAAGGTAAATACCAAATGGCAAGCGGAATGAGGTTTATCGAAGTTCAAGAACACACTAGGAAACTTGGCATTTCGTTGTTGGCGGCTTGCCAAGCTGCGTGGGCAAATGTCGTGGCAGTTGTTCAAAAGTCTGACGACGTATGCTTTGGCAACGTTGTCAGCGGCCGTACGGTCGATATAGAAGGACTGGATCGACTTGTTGCGCCGTGCTTTAATACGATACCTATCCGACTTGATTTATCGACCTATGCTCAGTATCATACATGTCTCAAAGGGCTTCATTATCTGAATGGAGAGCTATTGCAATATCAATTCACACCGCTGCGTTTGATTCAAAAGGTTTTGAAGAATCAGAGCCGAACGCTTTTCGACAGTTTGCTCCTTTTACAGCAGCCTAGTCACACTTTGAACGCGGACTTGTGGGTCCTTGAAGACGATTCTGGCGACATGGATCTTCCTGTCGTCTGTGAAATTATACCCAATACTGAGCAAGACTCTTTAATTATTAATATTTATTACGACGTGAACACGGTCAGGGAAGAGATCGCCAAAGATATGTTCAGTCTTTTTGATTATTTCTTGAAACTATTCTTGAGTTCACCGTACGGACAATATGATAAGAAAACGGTTGCACCAATCAAGCTTGAGTCTTCTCTCGATGACCTGGCACCTTCATTAGGAAGAGAGGTGCCTATGGCACAAGACAATGCTGTAGATGAAGACTGGAGCGAGTTGGAAAACAAAGTTCGAGGAGCACTCTCGAACTTATCTTGCGTACCGCAAGATAGAATTTCCAGAGAGACAACCATTTTCAAGCTCGGTCTCGACAGTATCAACGCAGTCCAGATAGCATCGACACTACGACAAGAGAACTTCGTCATCACGGCATCCGAAATTATCGAGTCTGCCTCATGCGCATCCATTGCTAAAAAATTGCTACAAAACTCTCTCAGTACGCCAGTCAGCAGAAAGATGTATGATTTCGAAAGATTTTCCGAGGACATCTCGATACAAGTCCAAGAAATGCTACCAGGAGAACTGCTTGAAGCAACACTTCCATGTACGCCGATGCAGTCGGCTATGCTTAATTCTTTCCTCCAATCAGAAGGCCGGAACTATCTTAATGCCATGACATATAGATTCAATGAGCATGTGCAGCCAGGTCAACTAATTGAAGCCTGGAAATTGCTTTGGAGTTCGCACCCGATGCTTAGGACAGGATTTATTGCTGTGCAGCATAAACATAGCGCATACGCGATGATACGTTATCGAGCCAGTTCTCTTGAGCCACCTTTAGAGGTCTTTGACAGTCAAAAGTCATACCTCACAGCGCAATGGGAAGAGACTACGAGGGCCTCTCTGCTGGCCTGTATGGAAAAGCCTATGTGGAAGCTCGCGATAGTGAAGAACCATGGACAACTTGAAACGCGGCTTCTTATACATCATGCCTTGTATGATGCGGTAACATTGGATCGCATCCTGGCAGGGCTTACCCTCGCCTTGCACAGTCATGAGTGCGGAGAGTTCGGAGATGTTGAAACCGGGCTGGCAGGCATTATGTCGAAGTCCTCCTCAACGGAAGCAGAAGCTCGCGAGTTCTGGACACAGCAAGCAGCCCGAACCGTTGTCAATAAGTTTCCCATCATGACCCCTCTTCGGGAGAACAAGAGAGCTGTCCTTATCCAAACCATGGCCTCATCCATGCAATTTTCTAGAATGCAAGACTTATCAAGTACTCTTGGAGTATCGATTCAAGCAGCTTTGCAGGCAGCATGGACACGTCTACTGTCTTCATATTTGGGCGAGTCGACGGTAGTATTTGGGGTGACATTTTCTGGGCGAACAACCAACGAGATGCACGACGCTCCTCTGCCATGCTTGAACACAATCCCCATCATCGCCGAGAACGTGCCCTCGAATATAGAATTGATCACTTCCGCAATGAAATACAACTCAAATCTGCACAAGTTCCAATTCTCGCCCCTTAGCCAGGTGCAGAAATGGCTTGGACATCCCGGAAATCCCGTATTCGATACTCTCCTAGCTTATCAGAAACTCGACTCAGACCATGGGTCTTCAAAACCTTGGCAGTTGGTGGAAGACGAGCCAGAGGTTGAATATCCAGTCTCTATGGAGCTGATTCCGGATGCCCAAGACAGGGTCAACCTTCGAATCACGTTCCAGAGCACTGTTTTGCCTGAGAAACAAGCAATGCTGCTTCTTCGACAATTTGATGCAATTCTTCAGCATATCCTTGCTTCTCCGAACCAGTCCGAAGATGACTTATGCCAGCAAGCGCAGTCACTTTTCTCAATCAACCCAGCGATATCGCCAGTAATGGATGCTCCGGTTCGTTTCATGCACGAGTTTGTTGAGCAAGGAGCTTTGAAGCATCCACAGAAGACGGCTTTCAAGTTTGTTAGCGGCTTCAAAGAGCAGCAGCCTATTCAACGAACATGGACCTATGAAGAACTCGACCACTTGGGCAACAGAGTGAGCAACTTGCTCCTCAGCAAGGCTACGCCTGGCAGCATAATTGCCATTCATTTTGATAAATGCCCTGAAGCGTATTTCTCTATTCTTGGAATCTTGAAAGCCGGTTGCTCCTTCGTTGCACTTGATCCTAGTGCACCAGAAGTGAGGAAGGCGTTTATCATGCAAGACTCAAACGCACCCATTTTGCTGACAAGTTCCGACACCAATATTAATTTCACTGCGCATGGGGAAGTCGTTCGCATTACGGAGTTGGATCTTCAAACCTATCCGCAAACCAAGCCAGGCCTCGATTCAAACATCACGCCTGAAAGCACGTGTTACTGTCTCTACACCTCAGGCACAACCGGAACACCCAAAGGTTGCGAGATAACACATGAAAACGCGGTACAAGCAATGATGGCGTTTCAAGAACTGTTCAGAGGTCACTGGGATGAGAAGTCGCAGTGTCTACAATTTGCGTCTCTTCATTTCGATGTCTCCGTTCTCGAGCAGTATTGGAGCTGGGCCGTCAGTATCACTGTAGTCTCAGCACCCAAGGACGTGATACTAGATGATCTGACAGCATCTATAAATCGCCTAGGTATTACGCATATAGATCTCACTCCTAGTCTGGCCCGTCTTGTCCATCCAGATGAGGTGCCCAGTCTCTGTAGAGGAGTCTTCATCACAGGTGGCGAACAGTTGAAACAGGAAATATTGGACGTTTGGGGACCGAAGGCAGTCATATACAATGCATATGGACCGACAGAAGCCACTATTGGCGTGACAATGTATCAACGAGTGCCAATAAACGGCCGCCCGAGCAACATTGGCAGACAGTTCCCCAATGTCGGCTCCTACATCTTCCGTCCAGGAACCGAAATCCCTGTCCTTAAAGGTGGGATAGGCGAGCTCTGTGTATCCGGCAAACTCGTGGGCAAAGGCTATCTTGGACGACCTGATCTCACCGAAGAAAGATTTCCTACACTTACTGAATTCAACGAGAGAGTTTACCGCACGGGAGACCTTGTGCGCATTTTACACGACGGCTGCTTCGACTTTCTGGGGCGCGCCGATGACCAAGTCAAGCTGCGCGGTCAGCGACTGGAGATTGGGGAAATCAACCATGTGGTTCGCGCGGGCGTTCCTGAAATAAAAGATGTCGCAACCATTGTCACTCGCCATGCTTCAGTGGGAAAGGATGTATTGGTGTCCTTCATCGTGAGCCAAGAGAATCGCCAGGAAACGCTCTGCGTGCTTCCTGACGAAGGCCTTGCAGCAAAGGCAAAGGCAGCTTGTCGCGCACGTCTGCCCGGATATATGGAGCCAACCTACTTCCTGCGCCTACCTTATATTCCATTGTCGGCAAATAACAAGGCCGAAATCAAGATCCTCAAGTCTGTATTCAGCGACTTATTGCCAGACCGGCTTGTGGCTCTAACCACTACCAAGACTTCCCACGAGCACATCGATACTTCGATCTTTGAGACACTGGTTCTCGAACTTTCCAAGTCACAAGATGTGAAGGCGACTGACATCAATGAGCTGACCAACATCTTCGACCTCGGTGTTGACTCCATAACTGCCTTTCAACTGGCTGCGAGATTGAGGACTAGGAGCCTCCAAGGAGCCTCACCTACGACCATTCTCCGCAATCCTGTTGTAGGAGACCTCGTGCTCGCTTTGGCAAAGAGCAAGCCACGGAGTCTTGTGAACTGGGTTCGGGAGGCAAAGCAATCAATTCTTGCTGTCTCGCACCGATACAGAAACACTGTCTGCCGCGAGCTCCATATCAGCCCTGAAGACATTGAGTACATTGCACCGTGCTCCCCTCTACAGGAAGGCATGGTATCAAAAGCACTATCGGGTGAATATGGTGCATATTTCAACTCTTTCAGGCTCAAGTTGAATGAAGCAGCGTCGAGTAACCGCCTGAAACAGGCGTGGGACACGCTTGTATCGTCTCAACCTATTTTGAGGACCGCATTCATCAACACTACGAGCGGATGTATACAGGTGGCCTTGAAGCAAAGAAAGATCATATGGAAAGAATGGCAGTCTGGTTCAGAGCAATTGACAGAAGAATACCTGAGAGTGAACAGGAATGATTGGATCCAGGCTAACAGGACACATGTTGCAAAGCCTCTGCAAGTCACCTATGTGGAAAACAATGACCAAAAGATTCTGTCAGTCGATATCTTTCACGCTTTGTATGATGGCAACAGCTTCAATCTTCTGCTGGAGCACCTGTTGGCAGAATACATGGGGCATCCACAGCAGAGCTCGCCACCATTTGTTGAGGCCCTTGCTTATGGTCCTTTATGGAATCACGCCTATAGTAAGGACTTCTGGGTTGATCATCTCAAAGGTTGGAGTCAATCGCCCATGGTCAAACTCTCTACATCGGCAGGTAATTCGGCATCATCTGCGGGCCGGCGTGTGCCCACGAGAGAGTTGCAGAGCATACGTAGAAGACACGGCGTAACGCTTCAGTCAATCATCTTAGCGGCATGGATGACAGTACTCCAGCAATACATTTCCAACGACGTCACGGTTGGCGTGGTAGTGTCTGGACGGTCTATCGAGCTGGCCGATGCAGAAAACGTGGTTGGCCCGCTGTTCAACACACTGCCATACTTCTGCCGAAGCCATCCAAATACAACATGGAAGTCACTAATAAATTCCTGCTACGACTTTCTGGCTTCCACGGCGGGACTTCAGCACACCCCTCTACAAAATATTCAGAAATGGTGTTCAAAAGGAAGGCCTTTGTTTGACACTCTGTTTATGTTCCAGATTGAGCCCCGTAAAAGAGACGGATCCGAGGCGCCTTGGAAGATTGAAGATGGACCTTCAAACCCGGATTATCCATTAGCAATCGAAGCTGTCCAAATGTCGGACGGAGAACTGAGCGTGTCGCTCGTTGCTCAGGGGAATGTCGCCAACAAGACGAAGTTGAACGAAATGCTGGATCAGCTTGAAGCTGCGTTTACCTTGATGTCCTCGGATCCGGGACTGCCGTTGTCAGAAGTGGTTAATGCCGAAGAAAACTCGTCAGAGGAGCTTGTTCTCCTGGAGGACCGTGATATGAGCGAAGACCAATTCGAGTTATTCGAGTGGACAGAAGAAGCAGAAGTAGTGCAAACGGAGATGGCGAGCCTGGCTGGGCTTTCTCCCAAAGACGTTAGCCATACAACTACCGTGCAAGAACTGGGCCTGGACAGTATCGATCTTATCAAGCTATCCTCGAGACTGCGTCACAGAAGCCTGGAAATCCCGGCTTCCCTACTCATGAAAGAGCAAAGTCTTGAGCGGATATGCTTGGCAATACAGAGAAATGCCATTCAAAAACATGAAAACAAGCCGTCAGATGAAATTCTACAAGAGGTCAAATCAACTCTGTGGCAACAAGTCTCAGACCAGGGCCTTGATATGGGGCTGATTGACGCTGTCCTCCCGCCCACGCCGCTTCAAGAGTCTATGGTTGCCAGTATGCTAGAGTCAAACTTTGAGTGGTATTTCAATCACGATGTTCTGGAGATAGGCCCAGAAGTCAACGCCAAGCAGCTCAAAGATGCATGGACAAAGGTAACTGAGGAGTCTCCAATTTTGCGTACCGGGTTTTGCGAGGTCAGTACGCCTTCCCTCGACATAACGTATTGTCAAATAGTCTCCAAGAAGCCGACTTCTTTCGTGGATCCCGAAGTAACCGACGAATGGGATGTGCAAGCCGCAGTTGAGGATGCAAAGTCTACGGCTCGCAAGTGTGGTGGAAAGTCACAGCTTTTCCAACTCCGCTTTGTCACAGGCAAAGGACGAAGACTCATTGTTGTCTCTATAGCGCATGCGCTGTATGATGGCTGGTCGCTCCGCCTGATGTATGAGACGCTCGAGGCAGCTTATGAAGGGATGAATCCAATCACAACACCCTCAGACAACTTTCTTGTTCGTGTTTTGGCTTCTCAAACCGACAGTGCAAAGGACTTCTGGGCCGACTATCTGGATGGCGCATCGCCTGCGATGATATCCGCTAAGAGCGCTGAAGAACAAACTACGTCGGCCACAATCTACCGTCACGAAAAGGCTGCCAGCGCGCGATTGGCGCAAATACAAGAATTCTGCCGCTCTCAATCTATTCAGCTTCAGACGCTATGCCAAGCATGTTGGGCTGTGGTCCTTGCTCAAGAAACGAGCGCTCTCGATGTTGTCTTCGGAGTGATTCTCGCTGGAAGAGATTTTGACGGCGCCGAAAACCTCATGTTCCCCACGATTAACACAGTTGCCCTGCGTTGTATCCTTCATGGAACTGTGTCTGGCTTCCTTGCCTACCTTGAAGAGAGCATGGCTGACATCAGGCAATTCCAAGCGTACCCTCTACGCAAAGCCCAGCTTGCGGCGAGAGTCTCTGGGCGCGACTTGTTCAACTCGCTTTTCATGCTGCAGAAATCATCGATTCAGGCGTCTGGCCGACATCTGCTCACATCTGTAGATGGAGGCTCTGCAACCCTAGATTATCCAGTGTGTGTCGAAGCGGAAGCATCCGAAGACAACTTGGTCTGGCGAGTGGCTTGCCAATCGTCCCACTTCTCCGACTCTGAAGCTCTGAACGTTATTCTACGCCTAGATCAGATTTTGACACATTTAATGTCAAATGTGTACGCAGATCTTGTAAATTGGTCTGACAATGGCGTGTCAATATGCGGTCAGTTGTCTGTGGCTATTCATGATGACGCAGATGCCATCGAAGAAGCCTCGAGGGATCCGCACCCCGAAAACTGGAATGAGACTTCAACAGCAATTCGAAAAGTGCTCAGTCAGAGCTCTGGAGTGAATATGGAGTCCATACATTTGTCCACCACCTTGTATGATCTGGGTCTTGATTCAATAACTGCCATCAAGGTTTCAGGACAATTGCGAAAGAAGAATATAATTTTGAGGCCAAGAGACCTAATTACAGCAACCAACTTACGACATATGGCCGTCATCGCCCTAGAGAATGAGACGCAAACAAGATGTGTAGAAGACACTGTATCCTGGTCACCGCCGCCTGAGGTTGAGGTAGACGCGCTGCTCTCCGAGCACTCTATCGCAAGACAAGACATACAGGTCATCCTTCCTGCTCTCCCAGCACAGGTATATCTGCTTGGAATTTGGCAAAACACAGATGGGGCCGTCTTCTTCCCCGAATTCTGTTATCGAGCCGATGGATCTTTGTCAAGGGACCAGATTGACAAGGCATGGGAAGAACTAGTAGCCACCACACCCATTCTGCGAACGAGTTTTATTGCTACTCCAAGTCACGATACTCCCGTGCTGCAGATTATTCTCAAGCCCGAGACCGCGGTGCGGAAGCAAAGTCAATTGCCGTTCGTGGTTTTCCAGGTGTCACGCGACAATGGCAGCTCAGCAGGCTGGCTGATCAGATTGAGGATCCACCATGCGCTATACGATGGTGTCAGTTTACCAGCTATGATTCATCGCCTCAATGTCTTGCTCGGGGGCGGTGCTATATCTGGCGACGATACTATTGCAGCCTGGGCCGGCTACTCCATTGCAGCGTCGCATGTCTTACTGGAAAACGAGAGGCAGGTGCTTGAACAGGATTCGGGAGATGTGCCATCAATTACACCGTGGGCACATACGGGCCTTGCTTCGGCCTTGGCCTCTGATCGCGTATCATATTTGGAGAAAGGTGTCGTCTCAGACATTGCTGACTTGCGCAAATGCGCTGCCAAATGGCACGTCAGCATCCAAGCAGTCTTCTTGACAGCGTATGCTATGGCTTTATGGCATACTTCAGGCCGCCAGGGTACCTCGTTCGACATCTCATTCGGCCTCTACATGGCAAATCGGGCAGATACAGCAGATTCCTTAGCACTTTACCCGACGCTTCGTTTCGTTGTCCTCCGAATCAAGCACGATGGCGCAGCCGCCCTGAGTGAGACTGCTCTGCAAGTCCAGCACGATCTGAGCACTCAGCGGGGCGGTGAAATACGTCCTTGGGATGCTTCTCGCACGGGTGGACAAATCAGCTCATTCGTCAACTTCCTCAGCCTCCCCGGCATCGAAGCAGAGAACACCAGTCAGCAGGCAGACAACGAGGCAGATCTTGTCGCAACAACATCAACAGAGTCTGAAGAGAGCAGTATAACGGCCGACTGGAGACGAGCCATAGACGAAATACCTGTTCGAGACACTCTGCCGGTTAGTCCCTAAGCGACCCCATTTCCCATGCATGATGTGCTGACTTGAACACCCCAGCAAGCCATAGACGTTGAGGTTTCTGTGCAGAAGGACGGGTCTCTGGACATTGGAGTATTTGGTCCGCGGAGGTGCATCTCAGAAGAAGGTGCAGCGCGGTTGGTGTTAGACACGGCCGCCATGCTTGATAGCGTGACCACTCCACAGGGGGGGAACTGAGACGTGGCGACGGGGTGAGCAGAGTAAGGCTGTGCTTGAGGGGAGGGGACAAGGCAGAGCAAGAGTCACTCATGTAGATTAGAGCACTTGTTGAGAGACACATTGCACACTAGGTTTTCCTTTTGTTATTTACTCTATGCATCAATGTCCTATGTTCAATGCCCATCGACGACTTGGTCAGTGTACGCCACCGCTTGCTCCGCTGCGCCAACTCAAATGCTCAACACCATCATACCGGCATGCAGTCGTCTCTTAATGCGTCTCGCAGCCATCTCTCATGCCTCGCGTATCTCATTTCCTCTTCCAGCATGCCGCCCGTCAGCCATGCCATCCAAGCGTTGCCAGCCACACCCACACCACGCTCGTCACGCCGTCGTCGCGTGCTTGGTATACCCACCCTGTGTATGCAGAATTAACGCATCAAACATGATTAAGTCCTCAAGTACATCTGAGGAATACCCCTCTTCCAAGCCATTAGGTATGGCGAAGGCAAAAACCTCTCCCACTATCCTGATCAAGGAAGGACAACGAGGACAGTGGCCCTGCTGACAGGATCTGCCAGCGCAGAATGCCATATCATCGATCCACCTTGGTCTCCATAACAATATATGCCGGACTAGTTGTTGTATATCGCACGTGTAGATGATCCCCCACTGTGTTACCACTCATGATGAGTCTAGTGTGGTGTGCTTGGGATGCGGATGCTGGGACAAGCCCACTCTAATCCGGTTCGGTCTGCGGACTGCCTCGCTCCGACTCCCCTCCTGAATTATCCTCGAACTCCCCGCGTGTTGATGGCATTTTGAACAAGCGATTCGCGCTTTTCCAGTCACAGTAGCCTGTCATGAGGGAAATCGTGTGTCAGGTGCGCCTGGGGTGCATGCAGCCAAGCTCGTGCATCATACTGAGTAGCCCAGCATAGAGCGATCTGGGAACAGAATTATGTTTGACAGGCGAATCACCTCAGCCTCAGCGTGGGAACCTGACGTAGCACTGGTAAGGCTCGTCGTGTCAGCTTCGGTCATCTCAGTGTCTTCGTCACTGGAAATTGCTGCCGGCCTTGGGAAAAGAGGTGGCGGAGGAGTGCCCGCGCGAGTTGCTGCAGCTTCCCATGGCGCCAACCCCATGGCTTGCAGGGCTGCTGGTCCACCCGCTTCGGCAATCTCTTTCTCGCCGGGGCGGATATCTGGGTCCTCTATTGTGACGCCCCTACCAGAGGAGTCAAAGTCTGGGCCTGGGTTACCGCGCTGGAAAGCTTTTCGTTGCCGGGCTAGATAGAGGGCGTTTGTTTGTGTTAAAGGCGCAGCAGGGATGTAGACCAACATGCTGACATCGTTGGTTTCCCCGGCAGGGTTAGGCGTTTTGAGGCCCGGATTGTTGCTCGAGATGTGGTAGGGCAAGTCCGGGTGCCAAAAGATGTAATCACCAGGCTGCAGTGTAGGCAAGGTGATCATGCTACTACGAAGGTGCAAGTGAGGGTGCCAGTGCTCAGTGATACGCTGGGCATGGCCAGGTACGGCGCCGTGAATAATTGTGTCTGGTTCGCGTTCAAGACGCCAATTGTCTGGGTGAAGATACGCGTCCCACTCAGGTCCAGAGCGAACGCCTGGTGGCGGAGCTGGCGTCCGCGCACTGAAGAATGGCCGCAGCAAGTAGTATGCAGTGGCAAGCTTGGGCGAGGGCAGGAGTCGTATGATACCAGGCTCGATGGTGGATAGAGCGAGAACACCTTGAAACATACGGAAAATGGTGCAGGCGCCGTACCCGTTGTAGAGATCCATCGTGGCCGAGGTACGGCTCGCGCACTCCCAAGGGTCGTGGTCCTCCCAGCGTCCGTGGAAGACGTTGTTGTAAGTTCCTGCCCGCTGATAGCCGTCGGGTTCCCAGCGTTCGAGCGATCCGTTGTCGACTTGGGCAATGATGCCGGCTGACGACTGCAGAGCGGTGATCCAGTCGTCTGCGGACTGCGGGTTTTCGGCGGGCGGTTGTATGGGCGGGGGTCGTAATGACTTGATACCGTTCACTCCGTCCTCTTGGTCGCGAGGTAGGTTCTGGACAGAGTTGTCCTTGTTAGTGGCATTTCCGTGGATGCGTATACGGTCCACGTAGGTTATGGGTAGCCGGGTGGCCAAGCGATCATCAGGCGTCGTTTCCCATAAGCCCATCATGAAGCGCTGGGCACGAAGCACGCCAGGGTGTGCACGCGACCGAACCTGCGCTGGCGTCCAGAAGAAGTCGTAGCAGGTTGGGTCTTGAGGGAGCGCCTGAGGCTGCTTGGGCGAGGCGCCATTCGCGGCCGCGGCAGCAGCGCTCCGGTCCACGGCATCGTCGAGGTACTGGACGGTCTGGCGAACCATGGCGTCGGCGTCGGGCTTGGGCACGACCTTACGGATGACGCCAACGCCGTAGCGGCGCAGGTCGCGCCCGAAGCGAGCCGCCTGGGCCGGGTCATCGACGTCGGTGAACTCAATGGACGGGATCAGGTGTGCGCCGAGGCCTTCAATGTGTTCCACTTCGGCGCGCAGCGCTGTGATCAGCCGGGCCCAGCAGGCTTCTAGCTCTGCTTCATGGCCCTTGATCAAGTTCCGCTTGATGCGGGAAAAGCGCGTGGGAAGGGGGACAGGTTCGGGGCCCCAAAAGGAAAATACGAGGCCGTCGTTGTCTCGACCCATGGCGGCGGCGGAGGATGCAGATGAGGACGAGGATGTCGAGGCGGGGTTGTGGTCGCCAGAAAATGCGGAAGTTGTCGCGGACGGCACAGACCTGGATTTGGAATGGTTGACAGGCTTCTTGGCGGGGATTGAGCTCGAGGCCTGGTCTAGAGGGGCGGTAGCAGTGGAGGAGGCGGTGGTCGTGGAGGATGAAGCCGTCAGCAGGGAGGACGATGTGGAGGAGAGGGACGAGGAAGACGATGTCCGGCTTGCAGCACCACCACCATTACTGCCCCCTCTGCGTCTCAGGCTGCTGCGGGGGGTCGACGACGACGACGACGATGATGAAGACGAC